>BMAO01028677.1:0-213464 GCA_019973975.1 Trichonephila clavata
TGTCTTTTTTCGGGTTCTGAATTCTCAATACAGAAAATAACAATATTGTGGCAGACAGAAAGGCTGATGAAAAAGTGGAACTAGAGTTTCGATCATCATTACCATAAAAATGGGAGGAAGTCATTTTCCTGCTTTTAAAGCGGCGACTGTAAGAACTAGAGAAAAAGCAGGGGGAAATTTTTGTATGCATATTTTGTTCTACATTTTATATGATATTATCTGCGTTCTTGTGTCTCTTTTCTTTATTATTATTTTTATTAGAATTTCTTCTTTTCTAAGAAAGCGTATTGTATCTATCTTTTGTTTTATTATCATAATTTTACTCGAAAATAGCATAAAGCCTATTATTAAAATCCGTTTATTCTATTTCAATGTATTAATGTATTTACTTAAAATAGTACAAAGATTTTATGGGATTTTCTATAACGTTTACTCCAAATAAATTTAAGCAATCAATCAAGAGATAAGATCCTAAAAATAAAATCTTAATCCTATGAAAAGAATACGAACAATTTATATTCAAGGCAATGATATCACTTTAATTCAAATATTTACTTTATGGACATTATTTTCACAAAAATCAGGAAAAAAAATAATTTTAAAATTATTATAAACCGTTTTTTTTTATTAAATAAAATTTGATCCTCAGAAAAAGGGTTAAACTATATTATTACAACATATGAATTAATATTATAATTAATGTTTAAGTAAAATTTGAATAATTTATTCTAATTCAAAAAAAATTGTATTAATTTATAAATATTTGAAATAATTATTACATTTCTAGAGATATTAGTACATTGAATATAATCAAAATAAAAGCAAAATTTTAAAATGTAAGGAGTTCTTTGTAATTAATGAAAATTTAGAGAAGAAGATAATATTATAGAAATCTGCTACCGAATTTAAAGCATTCTGATTCATGACAAAGAAAAGATAAGTTCATCAAAAAACTAAAAAAAAGACTTTGGACAGAAAATGTAATTATGGCCTTTCTTCTATTTTTCAATTTAAAAAACCAATCGAACAAATTTCTACGCCTTGATTAAAATTATGTAAATACTGCAAAGATAGAAGAAATTGAGAGCGACTTCTGAGGGAATAAATATAACTATATTCCAGCTTTCTTAAAGTTATTTTATGTAAAAGAAAAACTAAATTTTTACACTAACACCTTCTTTCTTTAAAAATATTGAAACTATTTTTAAACCAGTTGTAAGTCAGATCATAATACTTTTCAGACTTTCGTGAAAATATATTCTAATGTATGCCAAAATTTCCTTTTCTGCATATCTTTGTCAAAACTAAAATATATTTAAATTTACAGGTGCCGTATAAGAAACGATGCAAATTGAAAAACAAACGTAACCTAAATTTTATTGTTGTTATTCTTAAGCAAAAGAAAACGCTCGTGTAGAGAGAGAGTTTCTTTAAAATATTATCAAACATTCTCTCAAAATGTAATAATTTAAAACTCTTTCGTATAAAAATGTTATAATTTTTTTTATTATTTATCTCAATGATGTAATTGCTATTTATCACATTTTTAAAGGGTATCTTCGAAAAATCAACAAATGACTAGCATTGTTTTATTTCAATATTAATATTACTTACACGTATATTATTCATGGTTTAGTAAGAATCTATTAAAATATTACTTACAGTACAGTAGAAGATTAAAAAATTTACGCACACACACACAAAAAGAAAACCATTCATATATAAATTCAATCTTCCCATTTCCATAAGAATACTGATGACTTGTATGATTTATTCAGAAACTGAAAATGCAGTTACAGTTGCAGCATGATATATAATAAATTTTAAATAAAAAAAATACCGTATTTATTCGAATCTAAGACGCACCCCCAATTTTCTACACAATTCTGAGAAGAAATAAAAATTGTGCAAAAGGTCCATACATATTCGATACTTAAGAAATATTTTAAAAAAATTTAGTGAGAAATAATAAGAAGCTAATAACACTAGGCAACAAAAAACAACTTTTTGTCAGTTTCCTAGTTTTAAATAGTCTATTCTTACCAATTTTGGGTTGAAAGAAACGAATATGTAAATGGAATTTATTTATCAGCTCTTATTTTTAAGATATACCACAGCCCATCCATCAATTTATTGGTAAATTTGAAAAACAAAGCATTACTAACTAACACACAGTACAATAAGTCATGTTTCAAGAAACCGTATTCATATCAGAAATCAGTAGTATTTTTTAGTTTATTTCTTGTGAACATTTTCTTTTGAATTGCCTCTTGTATATGGAAGCCCGAGTATCCCTTATAACTGTCCAGCAGTAGTTTGTGAGCATTGATTCTTCCCGACGACCCTGATGTATACGTTACATTGTTGTGATACCTTTCACCGTGTTCACATCACTTACAGCTCCACAGTTTTAAGGGGAGAAATCAAGATGGGAATGTAAAAAATGGATCTTTCGAGACATTGCATCCTGGGTCATAAAAAATTTGTAGGAGTTCTTTCACCAACTGTTGATAGTTATAATCCTTTTTGCTGTCTAAAAGTCCTTATACCACACTTATCTTTGAAATCTAATTATAGTTGAATTGATTTATCTTGAATTGTAAAGCAAAAACAGCGAATATCACTTGAATCGAGCATTATTGCCTGTTCTTTGTTCTACTGATGCTCTAGGTTAGACTCAAAACACACCTGAAGAAAGGTTGCGTGGTTACACGCCTTCGTTGAAATAAACATTGATTCTGGGGCAAGAGCTTCCATCTACCCGCTCAAATGAACATCAAAAAGATTATACAAAGAAAGTAAAGATGAGTAAAAGTACAGCTATTTATGAATAGCGAATTCTGGTTCTTGAAAACAAGAGCTAATCTGAAGTTTTTATGATAATTTTTGTGTTAAGAAGACCAAAATACTTCATAATAAACTATTTTTGGGCCCGAAACAATTTTTGTTGCCTAGTGTAATTACTTTACTAGCATTAAAAACTTTCAAATACATACATGGACCTATAATTACTCAAAGCAATCAGTATCATGAAAATTATTCGTCACTCCCATTGTCACAGCTGACTTCGGAATAGGTGCAGTCATCATCGTTTTCCCACACAGTGCCGTCTTTCGTGCAATCCATTGCCTTTTTTTCGCAACCAATGCATTTTATGCAACATTTTTTTATAAAAGAATGTATTATATAAGAATGTAGAATGATTATTAAAGACTGTTAAACATTTACAAGCAAAAATTAAATTATTTTGCTTACGTCATTGACGTGTATTTTTTTCATCTGTGTCAAATTTTCAGTGGTCACCTGCTGTGTTTCAGTTTTTTTCTGCAAATAAAATTGCCTTCCTTGCCATACTGGCGTCATAATGAACTCGTCTTGATGCTATTACCGATATATTTGAAGTTTAGGTGATTAAAAGAAAGCGTATACAAAAAAAAATCCTAAATACAAGTAGACTACGATTTTTAAAATAGACCGATGCCGCCCATCCGGTATAGTGGTTAGTGACGCTGACTACAATGCCGTAGAGCCTGGGTTCGAATCGCGGAGGCGTGTTGCTAATCAGTGCGACGTTAATATTCTCTCACTCACTCACTCACTCGAATCGCGGAAAAGGCATGAATGTTTGCAAATGTATAATGCCTTAGCGGCATTGGGATACTCTAAATAGTCGTCGAGCCACATGCCCTCTCGTGAAGTTGGTGGAAGGAGCAGAGAGGTAGGAGGCCCCTGACCCTCCCCAAGGAGTTCTCCCTCTAAATTGGTGTGGAAAGGATCAAAATTGTACTGTCACCTGCATGGTGTTTAAAGCTAAGGCTAACGATTGTCGTAAAAATTCTAGCCCTTAGCCACAATGAGATTCGTGGACCTGTATCTGATATTACTGCTGATCAGAGGGGATAAACTAAATAGTGAAGATAAACAGAAAAATGGGATAAGTCATTGATTCAAGAGGCCAGAATGGAGGGTTTTATTTTTCATTTGAAAGGAGTAAAACTCAATTTCCCATATCCAACAAATGTTTTCCCCCTTCGATTCTAAGTCAAACCTAATTTAGAGAAAGGCTACAATTCGAGTGAATACGTAATTTTAGTTAAAACACTAAAATAATTTATTAGTTATATTTATTTGACATATTAGGTAATACAACTATTTAAAACTATATCAATATTACAAAATTATTATCACCGTGAATTAATACCAATTGTCTATTAAAAAAATAAGATGTTAAATTTTTATAGATTTGATCTTGTTGGTAATTAATTTCAATTAAGTACTCTTATATTGATTTTCATATTATTGTCAGAATTGTATTTAAATTCATAATTCAAATTAATTCCTTTAATAATTGGAATTTTAATATATATTAGAATTAATTAATATCTAATGCATGTGAATAAAATTGAGTTTGGGGTTTTTAGAGGATATATTTAAGGTTAAAATATTCTTTTTAGTCAAATAAATTGTCTTGGTTGTTTGCAGCATTACAATTTTGCTTGAAAAAAACTCTACGTGGTAAATGATAAACAGATTTCAAATTGCGAACATTTTATTTGTTCTTGTACTTTATAGGGAAACATTTTATAGAAATCCAAATTGTGTAGGTTAATTCCCATATATGATGTGGAAATTACATAAATATATAATCTAACTTCAAACTGTGCCATTATATTATTCGTTGGGAGGCTTTATACTATGAAGCTTCTAATATACTCCTTGTTCCTTAAACCCTTTAACTTGTGCTCTCGAGTTATTTCGAGCGGGATATTCAGGCCAAACTGCATACTGAAGATAAATCGTGTGGGATCGTATTTTATACTGCTGTAATTTTCCCAATCGAATATAATCGAGCACTGTCTGCAATTATGAGAATGACTGCGATTTTCATCGGGATTTCCTAAATTTTGATAAAGTTTATAGTAGTTAAGATAAATATTACAAAAATGTATATAAATATTAATACAAAAAAAATCTTTCATTTACTAGACATCAGCATTCGGAGCGTATATGTTTTGTAGAAAAAAACTGAGGTGAAAAAAAATTTAGATTGCAGGTAGCATATTAGTAGAAAGATTTATACATAGCTATATATGTAGTGATACAAATATAAAAAATTCCAGTAGACCAAAATCATTTGGAATTCTAAGACTAAAAAAACGTCATTTCCCTAGTTTTGTTCAACCTATACCTAAAAAGATTGCTCCCAAAAGATACTGCATTGAGTGTTGTGATGAATGGAATAGAAAAGGAAAAGAAAAGAAAGGTTAAAGTGTAGTATAGGGAAGCCCTTGGCGATGTTAATTCTTTTGGTGACCAAAATCGATCGCCAAGCTACTTCACTTAGCAATAGGTGCCCGGAAGCCAGAATGAATTCATAATCTCACCATTATATCTATATAAAAATCGCCAAATCCAAAGAAAAATCGCCATATCGAAAGCCCTCCCCCCATACTACACTTGAGCCAAAATGTTGAATAATTTATTTAAATATACGCTAATATTATTATAATTTCTGTTGAAAAGTATAAAAATAAATATTTTTAATAATAAAAACATGTTTTTGGAGCACCAATTCTAAATGAAAAATGATAAAAATTTATATTCATTCAAGATTGGCATATTCCTCTCTTATCTGCAATGTGGATCAACATCCAAGTTTAAAACATTATTTTTTATTTATTTTGAATTTTTATTTTATTTTATCTATTTATTTTGCCTAAAAAAGGATCTAATATGTGTTTTCTCTGACTAAAAAAAAAATGGATTTATTACTGTTTTTTTTTCAAAGTTAGGGGTTAAGTCCATTTTAAATATTTTCTAAAAAAATTATATTATACTTAGAGGAATACAAATATCATATCCAGCAAATTCCTGAATGTCAAGCTTTGACAAATACGAGTTTAAATTAAAATTCAGTAAGCATAGCAGTGTATTATTTATTTTTCAAATGAGCCATGTACCATGATCTTCAAACATTTGTTGCTCCTAGGAAAACACACGTACCGAAATTCTATCTCGAACGTGTGAGTCTGGCATATGGCATTCGAAAACTGTTTAGTCAAATGATTTAACCCTTCTTTACTCAGCTCCCCAGGCTATCTATTCAAGATGCATCTAATGCGATAAGAAGTCAAGTCTCTCGAGCAGGGAGTGGATATCTAATCGCATTTGGATACACTCAGCATGCAAAGGGACTTCGGTGTTGAAGCCACGATAAGCGAAATGGGTTTAAATTGCACGGATGGATCCCAATGGGATTTATATTTATACGAACTGTTTAAAAAGACATTTAAGTTAAAATAGATTTTTTCTTGAAAACCTCTTTTTTTTATCTTTTAAGGTTTTATGTATATATAAAATAATATATTAAGAAAGAAGTCATGTTTTATTTGACTGTCTGAGTTTTTAAATATTGTGCTAAAACTGTGAAAGGATTACTGTACGTCAACACCCCAAGCTATTGTTATATGACAAGAACCCTAACTGTATATATTCTAACTCTCTATTCTTATATTTAAATTGCCATTACCCACCCGCTTCGCTGGGTTTTTCATTATCATGAAAGACTATTTATTGTTTTTAAGGTATCGATATCTAAATCCTAGCATTAAGCTTTCGATTATATAATAAAAAACATTATCTACCTCGCCTCTTCCTCGAAAAGGGACAAAAATTGAATTCGTAAAACGGAAGTGCATTAATCTTTAAAGCCTCTATAACCTCTCCCCCCACCTTCTCTTAGAGTTGATTTCCGCAAAAACCATTTTTAGCTGATATCTGCTCAACAAAAGAAACATGCTCATAAACGGGAAATTTTGTTTTTTATATATATAATGTACCCTAACTTCTTTTGGGAGTAGATTTTTGCAAAACCCGCTCTTAATGGATCTCTATTCAAGAAAAGAAACATGTTTACCAAATTTCAAGTCTGTAGGTATAATAATTCCGGAGATTTCAAGATGAGAGTGAAGAGTCGCTTCTCTCCTATATACAATGGTGGCCAAAATTGTGGACACTTTTTTAAAATTGTTATGCTTTCCAAGTTTGCATGCTTATAGAAAATGTTACGTTGCACAAATTTCAAAGTCTTTTATATCATTTTAAAGATAATTTAGTACTTAATTTAATACAAGAAAGAAAATTCAAATATTTGGAACGCAAAAAAAGTTATACTGCAATAACTATCGATATACATTAGATACTGATGATAGCAGTGAGTTATCAGTGCTCAGTGGGGTAGCCTTTATTTTTTATTACAGCTTCACATGATGTTTCATTCAACTGAAAATAGTTTTAAACTCTTCCTTTGCTATTACATGATGCCAGGAAACATAGTAAATACCACTTTCTTGTCACACATCTCTTTCTAAGTGTCCAATTTACTCTTTTATTTGATGTCATTCTTCATGATTAAATATATTTGTTGTCTTGGCCAGGAAACAGTTCTGATCTCAATCCTATTGAAAACTCGTGGCACCATTTGAAAGATCTTGTCCGAATGAGGTACCCATGAAATAAAATTGAACTAATTGAGGAGATAAATTGTTTCCTGGCATCATGTAATAATGAAGGAAGAGCTTAAAACTATTTTCAGCTCAAGGAAACATCGTTGTGAAGAGGTAATAAAAAGTAAAGGCTATCCCACTAAGCACTGATAACTCACTGCTATCATCAGTATCTAATGTATATCGATATAGTTATTGCAAGATAACTTCTTTTGCATTGCAACTATTTACATTTTGTTTTTTTGTATTGAATTTAGAATTAAATTGTATTTAAAATGATATAAAAGACTTTACCTTTTGTGCGACGCAACATTTTTAAGAGCATGCGAACTTGAAAAACGTAACAATTTTAAAAAGTGTTCACAATTTTGGTCACCACTGTATATAGAGAGAAAGACATGGGGGCTTTGAACGATAAACAATTGGATAACTGATTAAATACCTCAATAATCGATTTAAGTAATAAAACAACATACAGAAGAGTAAGTTGTTACTTATCATTTCTTAATGTATTTTAATTAAGAAAACTACAATACACGAATTATCACTGTTTGAAAAAAATTTAAATATCAAGGAAAAAAGTTATAAATATATTTCAATGCTGCTTTCTCAACTGGCCCATTCACATAAATCTTTCCTTTCATACGGGAATAATTAATGCAGGGAGGTAGGAGCCATTTTTTTAACCGTAGAAAAATTGAGTTAATATTCAAAGACTTTGCTCCATGGGATTTTACCACCAATTAAAATTTTAAAAAAAAGTAAGTGGGGAGATATGATTAGTTTGCACTGATTTAATAGAACCATGACTTAATTTTTAAAAAAATTGCAAAAATAAAGTTAAGTCAAAGCAGTGCAAACTAATCATATCTCTCCACTAGTTCCAATGCCATTTGAAGTCTAATAAGCTTCCTTATTACTCGGGTGGTCTTTTGATGGAATCGAGACACGAACTCAAGAATTAACGTGAATAATATCGACTAACGAAATAAACGACTTTAAAAAGTTGAGCCTATGGATAGCGCTAATAATATAGAGAAAAATGTTAAATATTGTAAAATTGAAAAACTACCCTTATTTAATATTTGTTGTTACATTTAATTAATTTTTTACGTTAATATGTTTTTGTAACCTATATTGAATTTTTTACATTTAAATCAAAAATGGCATAAGATTTTCATACCAATTCTGAAGCCATTGTGTGCTGTGTTTTATTTATTTATTTTTTTAGAACTGAACATATTACGACTAGATTTACATCTCAAAAATCTATTTATTACTACAAAACTTTTAAATGAAATCATATTTTTTAAATCATATTTTCAACTTAGTACATCACGAATTAGTATTATTTGAATCAAAATTACATTTTTCCTTTTTTCGGTATTTGCTTTATAACATTATATATTATTTATACATTCAGTTTTTACATTTTATGCATGTGATAATCACAAAAGAATTATTTCATGCTTTAAGTCCCGATATGGGGAAAGGCACTCCACGCCGCGTATTGTATGCTATTTCTCATACTTAAAATAATCTTATGTCACATTTCCATTAAACTAAAGTAATAACGTGGAATATATACGCCAAGACTACATACATATATACAAATGCAAAAGATCTGCATACGGTTACAAGGAAGAATGCAACTTTTATTATGCATAAGATGACAAAAACAACCTGAAGCTTTGAGATACGTTTCCAAGAAATAAGAAAGGTTATTTCAGAAATGAAAAATACAGTTTCAAAATATCTTTATAGTTACAAAGTATCCATGAAATGTGTTCATACTATCTCGTCTCATCAGGTAATTTTTTAATAAAAATTTTAATTAAGAATGTGAAATGATAAAAATGAAGTTCAATTTTTAAGATAACATTCTTTAAAATTAGTGAACTTGAAAATAAAAAGAGAAAACTTACATTTAAAACATTAATTTAGAAAAATGTGTGCTCCTGCATTTAATAAATTAAAATTTATGGATCCGAAGTCCTTTAAAATATAACGAAGTACAGTTTTATAAATCGTAGACAAAAAGATGCCAAAATTCCATAGCGATATTCTAAACAAATTTTAAAAATAGATTCGTAATTATCTTACAATTTTTTTCAACCTTGTACTCTTAAATTATTACTCAGATAATTTAAAAATTATTATTAATTGCTTTGATCTAATAATGAGTGCAGCGCTGAATACGTATAATAGGAACTCTTGAATTGAACTGTTCAGCAATTAGATTTGTTAATAGAATTTTTTTTAAAAAGAGCTAAATCAGAAATAAAGTGTCTCGATTAAAAGAAAACCAGATGTATATTTCAAAATAACTATATATATTTCAAAATAACTATGATTAATACAGAACATGGTTCAAATACTTATAAACTGCTTAAGGGGTATTTGATTATTATACAAAAAAAATTACGCATGTGTTGCTACATTTGCTAGTCTTAAAATTATTAAATTTCGATGCCTGTAAGCAGAATTTTTTTATCACTTTTAAAATAATATATAATGTTCATATTACATAATTTCAGATCTTGAAGATTGTATAATGGAAAACTTAAGAAGATTTGCACTTCAGTGTACTTAATATAAGGGAATGGATAACTCTAATCTTTCCCGTTGCATTGGAATAGTTATGGAAATTAAACACTAGTTCGAATATTTTAAAAATGACGGAAAACTACTTATTTTCATCAGTATGGAAAAAAAACTATTTATCCAGAATTTCTCGCATTTTGTCCTGTCAACACTCTAAATTTGATCCTTTCACAACAAATTTAATTTAGACTCATGATTTCTGTTTCTCCTAATACTACGAAATCTGAGTATTCTACAGATTCCTTCTTCAGTAACATAGTAAAAATTGTCAATATAATAAGCTGATTTTTTATTAGTTGCACACTATTTTAAACAGATACTAATAATTTTGAACAATTTAGATTCAATAGAACCAATTATAGAATTTAAAAAAATAATGACCACAATGTATAAATTTGAAGTGCTGCATTTATTGAGGTATACTTGTACTCATGAGTGTATCCTTTGCTTCCAATCCCACTAACACTATAAGCATTTGAGATAAATACAAAAATTGCAGCATATTTGTAGACTCTTGTATACTAGTTTTGGAGAGAAATATGTATACAAAGGTTTAATAGAGGAAACACAACACGTACTCAATATATTAGAATATTACAATATTGAAACAGTATTCTTTTTTTTTATCAAAATGGGTGATTCATGAATGTAATAAATTATTCTGGGTATTTTCCTTCATATGTATTTCAATAGTGCTCAGCACGATCCGTGTCACGCGTAAAAATTACTTTCAAAATACTTATATTACTGATTTTACCTCCTCTTTTCAAACATACTCATCCTTTCATTTTCCCTTGAGAAATAAATCCTCTATAGATCTTCATTTACATGAAACTAGCTCTATAGAGCTGATTTCCGTGCGGAAAATTTAGAGTGTATAGACATAATGGAATTATTTGTATAATTTTAATCAATTACTACAAATAAATCCATTCAAGTGAATGGAACTTTGTGAATGGTGGATTCATCATCTACTTGACCTCTAAAAAAAGGAGTTTAAAAGTTACCAAAGATAACTGAATCATTCAATTCCTAGTTGAATTTAATTGTGTATTGAATATTAATTTCATTTTCTTTCAAACTATATTTTGACGAATTCGTAAATAAACTTTAATCTATCAGTTACATATCACCAATACTTAAATATTTGTAGGTGGTTTTATTTGTAAACATTTGTATGCATGAAAAGTTTTGCTTACATAAACTGTAAAGTGATAATTTTTACTTTTTATAAACTTATTAAAAACATTTTTCTTTAAATTCCTGAAAACAAAATAACTAACACTCCAAAATTTGAATTAAATTCTTGGAAGATTTTAAAATATCATGATGTCATTTTTCGCACACACACTTTCAGACTTTTATTACAATATTCTCCTATTTAATGTAATTGATCCTTCGAAAATAAATGGATTTTCAATTGAAATTATCAAAGTACAGCAATAAACGTGAATACACATTTCACAATTACAATAAAATCCTAATAGGTTTCTAAATTTAGTTTTATTTAGATTTGATTTATCGTTTATTTAAGTTATTCTAAAAACATCTTGAAGATTATTGGCGACGAACTTCTTAATTATGAACCGAAATCAAGTGAGTCAAAGACGACATGTGTTCCAGTTCCATACCATTATCAAGATTATTTGACTGTTCTTTATCAGACAGATACTTTTAATGATATGCTTAAACACAAAATGTAAAACTATTTCAATATACAAACAACTCAGCCCTATCATCAATCTAAATTAGGCTATCTATTTAACCCTAAGTGCTTGTATGTTCTTAATTTTCAGAACTTCTTTTTGAAACCTTATGATAAAAAGCTACCGATACCGGAAAATTCTCATACACTTCCTTAAACAAAAAAAACATGGATAATAGATATTATAAAGTCTAAAAATGTACAAGAATAAAAATTCCTTTTATGAAAGTGTTGCTCCATTTTGTCAAAAAAAGGCGAAAGGCTTCTGCATTTCACTACGGGTAAAAGCCTTTTGTCCCACTTACGTCTCTGCAATCTTGTTAGGATCTGATAAAGCTTTAAAGCTTGACTGAGCTGATTTTTCTTCTCAAAAGTTCAGGCAGGATGTTTTACGGTTGAAGCGATACCACCACGCTTGTTTGTCACAATCGATAGTTTTACTGCTTTCTTTGAATCCCTCTCAGACACATAACGTTTTTATTTTGTAGTAAAGCCGTGAGAAAATTCTTAAGAACATTGTTTCAGAGGAAATATTACTGTTTAATACTACACAAAACTTTTTAAATAATTTTTCATTTGTGTGATCCTTGAAAAGACGTTTAAAAAAGACATGCAATACATTTAACTTAAAATATTTATTGAAGAGTTTCCAAGGGGAAAAAAAGACCTTAAAGCTTCAGAAAATAAGATTAATAATTTGATAATAAAAGCCTTAATGACAAGATATAAAGCTCTTTGCTATTAAAACAAATTTTTAAAATTTTTTATTATTTATGAATATTTATGGAAATACACAAAGATGAATATTCTCTAAGTATCGCTAGTGAAAAATTTTCAATTGATATATTTAAATAATGCATACAAAGTATTCAAAAAACAAAAGCGAAAATAATATACGTTGCATATACACATACATGCATAAAATATTCAAAGTTGCTCTAAGTATGGTCAGTAATTGATTTAAATTGATATATATACAAATAATGCATATGTATACATTGTTTATTACTCAAAAATATTATACACATCATCTTATAATAATTTAATTAACGAATTAAATTGCATCAATCCATATATAACGTTTATTATGAATTCCAAGGAATCTAATTTAATTAATTATTTTAATCCAGCTTCTTTAAGCAAATAAATGTATAATAATTTTTGGAATAATTTTCTGCACTAGTGAATAAAGGACTTTGCATTATTCAAAATTAAATTATGAATTTGATAAGATATTATTATTCACAGTTAATGACTAAAAATAAAAAATGGCTTATCAAATAGAATAATTTCACACGTAACATTTGTATTAATTTATAAAAGGTGTGTTTAACCATTTAATGCTGATTAATATATAAATTAGTAATTTTTAAGTCTTTCATATTTATACATTAGTTCCAAGACATTAAACAAGTATGAAATAAAAGATTCATACATTAAAAGTTTACAAATTTTACGACAATAGGAAGATTAGAAAAAGATTTATTTTCAAAATTTACTCGCGATCTTTGAATAATTTAATATAATTCAATTACGTTAAATTACACTCATTAAAACAATTAATTCCTCTAGAATTAACACAATAAAAGCTATTTTTTAATTTGCTCATAAAAAAAAAATTATTAAACTTCAATTTTTTGAAAACGTTATAAATTTATTCTTACATTTTAAAGCATTTATTAAAAGTTCTATAATTGAATATTGTATAATTAAATGATGATAATTGAATATTATACTAATTAAATATTTGCTTGATTTATTTGAAATTTAAAACTATTTAGATATACTATACATAAAACTCCATGCTTTTATTAACTCTGCATTGCTATTGTAAATTTTATAAGTTATTTTTCACATTTTTTATAAATATTTATCAGTGCACCAGCTGACAAGTAATCAGTTTTAAAATTTTATTTTTAATATTGTAATGAAATATATGAATTTCCATACTCTTTAAGGTATCTGACGACGTTCGGAACCACGATTTCGCAAAAGCTTATAAATGAATAATTTTTTTAATATCTAGTGTCACTTGAATTAGAAAACACATAAAACAAATTCTTAAGAATATTATTACAATAAAAATTTATTTAAAAGCCATTTTTTGGCAAAATAGAAAACAAAATGAAATATTTTCGAAACATTATCCTTTTATGGGAAATGCTTCACGGATATGTTGCCTATATATATATATATATATATATACAATCGAAATAAAATACGTATTTTTTGTTAAATATTATCTATTTGGATATATTAAAATATAAATAAATCTACTCATATGTTATATATTTTAAAAATCCTAGTTCAGGCTCTGTACAGAAGTCTCATTCTATTATTATTACAGAACGTTTTTCAGAAAAGAAAAATGTCTTAAAAATGCACAATTTTTCCTCTTTCAACAAAAAATTACATTTAAATAATTTTTATTGTGATAATATTCTTAAAACAATTTTGTATGTATATTCAAAAGCGACATTAAATACTGAAAAAAAATATTTATTTCTTTACTATTGGAAAATCACGGTTACAAATGCTGTTAGCTATGGAAAAAATAAAAAAAGTATATATTTTCTAGAATGAAATTCCATATCAGTTATACTATTTTTAATTCTTGCAAATTATCTTCTCAGAATATTTTTCTTAAAGTAGAAATCACATTGCTAGATGGATAAGACACCCAGCAACTGCAGTCTCGATTCTAAAATAAGAATCACGCTACAAATCACCATGTCACCAATCCGTAACCGCATCAAAGACACCAGACTTGTGATCCCTTCCTGGCCCTCTTTTATACATTTCCAAAGTGACAACTAAATTAACATTTCGTAAGAGAGACATAAGAATTTCAATCTGAGCATTTGGATTGATTTCTCAAGGTTATATCCGCATCTATTCACATGGTCGGACGCTTGAGGAAAACTCTCCATAGTATTGATCCCTTTGAGAATGTAGACCAAAATCTGTAATCAAATCACATAATGGGAATGATATTATTTTCCCTTTTGAACTTTGACTCGTGTTAACTATGTTTCAGGGTCTCATTCTCTCTCTCTTTTTTATGTGTCCAGGCTTTAATTAAAAGATATTCTCTGAAAATAATTTTACTTTTCACAGATGGAGTACCCGTTCTTTGCAACGACAGAGGGAGAGAGAATTTTTAAAATAGGATTTTACTACCAACTATTAATTTAACGATCACCCGGAAGCAAAAATAGACCACGACGTCATGTGACTTAATTGACGTCAGAGCTGTGATAGCAGAGCAGTAATTGGAAAAGAGAAGAGTGGAAAAAAACTCTCACTCACGCACACTGATTATGTAGTTAAATTTTGCTCAAAACCAAACAATTATATTTTTCTCTTTTCCCTCATTTAAAAAAGGGTCAAACGTATTTTCCTTGTACAGTTTGAACATTTATTGTTTCGCTCATAGATTTTTAGATGGAACGGTTTAAAAATTGCTTTAAATAAATGTAAATTAATTCTTTTCTTCACTGTTTTCAAAACTTTCCAAACTAATTAGCTTACACATTTTGGAAACAATCCTCTAAAAAAGATCATTCTGAAAAAGATATTCTGCTTAGTTCACTCAGATGATGCAAGAATCTGAATTAAGCGACATTCGTTTAACATCTATTTTGAAAAGTGTAGCAAAACTTAACAATATATTGTGGATTTTGAAAAAAAATCTATTCAAGGTATATTCTATTATCAACATAAAAAGTTTTATGCGTCTGGCTTATTTCAGGTTTAAAGTATTCTGTCTATTCAGACACATCCACACACAAGTTTTTTTTTCATGGATTTAGTAACGTATATATTGATGATCGTATTATAAGGTCAATGTAGATATTTCTTTATTTGAATATTAAAATTGCCAGTATATACGTTTACTCAATGGAATCTAAAATACATATAATATTATTCTATCAGCTATTATTTCATTATAAGGTCAACTGAGATTAAACTCGACAATTATCTCGAAAATAAATTAAAAATTTTTTTTTTAATTTACATTTTTGAGATGGCATTTATTAATATAAACGTAATTAAAGAAATTAAATGTTTATTAAGTAATTTCTAATAAGTGGTAAGTGTCTTAAGAAGGATTCTAAAAACATACAAGTATTAAAAGGTCATAAAATAAAGGAATTTTAAATAGCAAAGATTTTATTTTGTTCTTTTTTTACAGTTAAAGACAGATATAAGTAACAGTATTTCACATGAATTTATTCACATTCACAGTATTTCCAGATTGCTCTGTAAGGCTTTTTTGTAAAGTAGGCATATAAACAAATTTTAGGTATTGTTACGTGCAGTTAGGGATAGATTTGCTTAGGTGTAAAAGGCTGTTTACGTTTTGATTTGTTAGAAATTCTTAATTCTTCAATTTTCTAATAAATAATACTAAAACTGAATGTAAGAATTTATTTAATATCGATAACTTGAAAATGTGTCTGATTTTAAAATTGAATTTAAAAATATATTAACTGAGCTTCATTTTGTTTTTCTAATAAATGTTTGTTGACACGCTGAAAAATTTTTAAAAAAATATTTAAAGTTAAATAGATTATTTAAAAAAACAAATGTTTTTCTTTGAAAGTCTGGATTATAAAATGTATAATAAACATTATATTTAAATTTCACGTTATAGGCAATTCTTAGAATTTTGAAAAATATTATTTTAATTCCAAAATACTTTTTGAGAATAAATATCACTCAAAACTCAGGATGCAATGCAAAAAATTTATTTATTTCCTCTCTCTCTCCGTTTCACATTTAAATTTGCTTCTTTTGCAAAACCTTTCGGAGGACAAAATCATTAAATTCTTATCCCGGCTTATTTTTTCTATAAATAATATTGATATTAATATTCCATAATTTTTTTAATATTAATAAGATTATCAATATAAAAGCGTTAAACCTTTAATATTTTTTGAGAACATATACTTACTTCAAACATAAAAAACTTCTAATCCGATTTAAACTAAGTTATATAATGTCTGGAGATATTTTTAAGAACATTTTAGTGTTGCATAATCTGATTTTGCTTTGATGAAAATTTTAATCATTTAAAAGAAGAGTTGATAGTTTTTTTAAATGTTATCTTTAAAATAAATACCCAAAACAGAAAACCAAGTTTCAATGAGGAAGTCATGATTTTAAGTAAAAACTAACTATGGTAAATATTTGAATAAAAATAAAATCTTAGATACCTTTGAAATTAACAGACATATTTATTTTTTCTGATGTTATTTTAGATCTAAATATCAGTTTGAATTACATATAATTTTTACTTTAATTTCCCATTCAGTGAATTAACAAAACAAGATATTTTCTATTCGCGTATATCAGATATTTTTTTAAATATACAATCATGTACTGTGTGGGAAGACAAATAAAACCACTACAGCATTGAAAGATATTTCAGAACAATCCATATATGTAGTCCATAAATAAATCCATATTAAACACTCAGATGAGGATAAAAACTTATTTAATTTAACATTATTTTATAAATCTGCTTTACTCTCAAAAACGTTCAGGATTCATAAAAAGATTTTTTATTATTAATCTCAGGTGTCATTTAAAAGATGGCTATATTTTCAAACCACAAGACAATAATCAACATTAAAATGATTTTAAATGAATTTGTAACAAAGATGTATTTTGCTTTAATTTAATAATAATAGAAAATTTATTATTAAACTGCATTCAGATTAATCCATTCCAAAGGAAATATAAATACTTTCTCGTTTTTTTCCTTCTGTGAAATACATTTAGTTCCAAATTTTGCACACATTCAATTAATTAATTTTTAATAGTGCTTTCAAGGTAATATTTGACATTATTTTAACTTTTTTTTGAAATTTCAAGGCTTTATTAAACAAAAGTATTCAATTGCTTAATTCATTATAATATATTAATATTCATTAAACAGTCAGCAGTTTCATTAAATTGTACACTACGCGTATGTATGGAGACTTTTAACATGACAAATGAGGAAGCGTGAATACTAATATGGTATGTGATTTTGTTAAAAATTTTAATCATCTGCATGTCAAATTTAATTTGTCAGATGTCTGATTTCAAATTCTTTTCTTTTTAACAAATAATTTAATAAGCATTTAAAGCTATATTTTTTTACCGAAATGGTTCTCGTTAATTTAAACACTAAATATCATCCAGAGAAAGATTTTGATTTAGAAACTCTGTTCTAAAGGCAAGATGTCTTTATTATTGAAGTTAGTTCAATATATAGCAAATGAACAAACTAAAATTGAGAACTAAACTATTATTATTAAAGTGGTATTAAAATTGACCATTTTCATCTGTTTTTATTGAGGACATTTACCATATTCTTCTGAATATAAGCCGAATTGAAAAAAAAATCCATGTAATTTTTAAAATTTTTAATGAGTAGGAAAATTTTAACAAAGCAAATGTTAACGACATTAGTTATATTCTTGGCAAGCCAACCCGAAACTCTAACATATTTTTTCATTCAATTGTTATCCTGCACAGGACCTATATGTTTGTCATACTTTCTGCTCCATTTTTTTTCAGAAAGAATAAGTAAACTTTAACGTCGCACTATTCAGCTACTCGATGGCTTTTGGTTACTGACCTCGGAAATTTCACCATGGTCAAGTGAAGAGGAACGACACTTGACACTTATCGCCCACTTCTCTCCTAACTTCTGCACCACAGCAACGTCTGGACATTTGAGCCTCGACATATTTAACGTACATCGGCCCCACACCGGCCACGATTCCATTACCTTGACCACTAGGGTACCACGACCACTGGTTTGTTTGGAAAATGAGCGGGAAGAGAATTCCGTTTATGGGACGGGATCCTCGATCTACGTTTCATGACTGGGTGGTAAAACTCGCATGATTATCATGGGAAATAAAAAAATCCCGATAAGTAAATAAAAATTTGGAATTATGCCACTGATTTTAAAGACATTAAGTGACAAATGATTTTAATAAATAATTCCTTTCTTCTTTTAGATCAAAAGTTGAATTCAAAATACCCAAATGGTTATAGCATTATATCACTTGCACAACGATAGTAAAAAAAAAAAAAAATGTAAAAAAACTTTTTTCCAAAAGTATTAGTTTTTTTCCCAATTATTGATTAGTTTGTATATAAGTACTTAATAGTATATCCTAAATATAAAATAATAATATAACATAATATAACATAAAATAAAGTTTATCCTCTTCTGTAAAAATATTCCAAAAATTGCCTGATTATACTCGGAAATATACGGTAAATAGAATAACACTTCACTGAACTTATATGAAAAATATAGTCTGAATTATGAGAATTTTATAAAACTGGTCAAAGTATAGGTTCGCAATAAATGAAGCTTGCGGAAATTGTAGAACAAACTTTTTTTCTCTCTCATACGGATATTACCGTATTTACTCAAATCTAAGCCGCAATCAATTCTAACCCCCTCCCTAAATTCTCAACAAGTTTTTGTGTATAATAAAAAGTACTGGCGAATGGTTTATCAATATCCAATTTTATGAAATTAAAATAAACTTAAAATGAGAACTAATAAGAAATTAGTAATTAGTTATTTTACCAGGATTTATTACTTTTGAATGTATACATGATCCTATAATTGCTCAAATTGTCCCATCCAATGAATTTTTTTTATTCGATTCTAAGCCACACCCAGTTTTTAGTAGCTTTAACATGGGGGGGGGGAGTGAAACTCAGATTCGAGTAAATACGGTACTCTTTTATTTTTTAAGATCGCTTAAAAACCTCCAGAGGTAGAAGGTCAAATAATTCAGTTATTAGGAAGCATCACACTAATATTTCTTTCGACAGATAAGAGGAACTTTGAAGATAAAAATATGTAGCGAAAAATAACTCAAGTAAGAAAATGCGATATTAATACCTTTTGTGTAAAAAAATGTGTTAAAGTATTATAAAAACGTTAATACCTGATGAAGAGGCCCATGTTTGCATTCTATAATCTCTAATGTATTTCATATATTAGTGTTCAACCTTAATTCTGTGATGAAAAAAACTTATAAATAAAGTTATGTAACAGAAAAGAAGTGAAGAAAAACCCAAAATTGTTAGGGTGTTCGGTACCGAACATCATCAATCAAGTTTAGTGGAGAAAAAAAGAACGGTAATCCATGTAATTTGAAGAAACGGCTTTGACTAAAAGAATTTCTGCACACTGATAAGTGTTTTGGAATGTTTGACGAAAGAAAGCTTAAACCAAGAGAAAAGAAAGCTAATGTATTTATAAAACAGATTAACTAAATATAAACCTGAAAAAAGGTAATTTAATTTATGATATTTCAGCGTGTCAAAGCAGATTTATTTCCTTTAAAAGAAATCATAAGTAAACCTTGGGAAATAGCGGTGCAGAAAAGAGCATATACGAGTTACTAATTTTCTTAAATAAATTCTATGATCGATTGAGTAATTTTTTTTATTCTATAACAGACATACGTTGAACTTCTTCGGTGGTGTGTTTTCATTTCATTTCAGATTTTTTCAAACCAATAAAACGAAGATAGATATTAATTACAGTATTAAAGAATAAATGAAATGCTTGTTCCGTTTAATTGCTATTTTGCATGATTAAAGTACCTTTTTTTATGCTACTCGCATTTTAATTAAATACAACGTGCTAAAAGAAGCAAAGATAGCTCGAAGAAAAAATGCGTAAAAAAGGTAAAAAAGGCTTGATGCTCTTCAGCGACGAAATAAGTGCAACAGCTCCCAATGCCTAAAAAAAGAGCCCCAAAACAGTGCAATTAAAATCCCGACATACTTTGAAGAAATATGATCAATTATAAGGAATTGAATATTTATTCATCTATTTTAAGTCCAAGTTATTTCATTGAAAAGGACAAAATTAATATTTATATTAAAATTCGAGAGTTATTCCAGCGTCATTTTTTTACCAAGAAACTGCATTAAAAACAGTGAAATCAACGTCATAATAAAATATAATCTTTTTGGTTATTTTGCTACATAGTTTGACACCAACATTGATACAATTGTCGTAATATGAAACTAACCTCAATATATCCTTCTGTTAGTGGCGCACAAAAGGGGTGGCGTCCCCGTGTCCGGACCCTCCCCCCCCAAAGCCCACGATTTTTTTCGATTGATTATAAGCCTATGTATAAAGTACGTAAAATTTAATTAAGTATTTGCTAGTAGTAATTAATTATATTAATTAATGCTAATTATTTATTCTATTATTAATTTTTTATTTTTTGTTCTCGAAAATCGACAAAATCAAGAAAAAATGTTGGGTGGCGTATTGGAGCATGATACAAGAAGGGTAGACTTTTGCCCCTAGACACCCACCCCCTCCTTTGAAAAGTTCCTGTGTGCGTCATTGACATCTGGTAATAACTGATAACTGGCCACCAGCATTTTTTTTAAAATTAAGAACCTTTTTAAACCCCGTGTACCGCACCATGTATCATAAGGGGGCTTACAACACAAAAGAAAGAAATAAGGATTACGACACAAATATCCATGCGTTCTCCGGGATTCGAACCCAGCCCCTACGGCACTGCAGTCAGCGTCTCTAACCACTATACTGGATGGGCAGCCTCCAGCAAATTACGGAAATTTTTTACGGCCTTATTGCGCTTCTTCGTTGCTTCCAAAATGATGTCCCTATAGTGCGACTTCAGCACATAAAAAAGGTCAATAGTGAGTGAGTGAATATTTAAGTGGCACTATTTAGCTACTCGTTGGCTTTTCTCGACGAACCTCGTAAATTTGAATCATGTTCAAGTTATGTTAAAAAACAAGGTGAAAGAATGACAGCGTAAGATTGGTTCTGTATGTTAAGGGATTCAATAGCTCCAAATTTTGGCGATGAATATTGACAGCAGTGTTTCTTAATGTCTGAGATTTGACATTGTCTTACAAGACAAAAACCCTCTATTAAAGTTCCCTGATCTTTTAAGTCAAGTTACGGGCTTCAGCTTTCTCGGTGAAATCATACTACTTCACATACGAAGGAGCTTGACCACGTTGGTCTGTATCTTATATGTATTATTTGGCATTCCTGCACCCCAGACATTCCCCCTCTAGTCTCGTATTTTCCCTCATGGATATAAAAAGTATTGCTTCTTTTAATATAAAATGTATTTTCTTTCTCTGCAATTAAATATTCTTTTGGAAAAATGTTAAAATTTACTACATACTTCGGAATATGAGCCAATCCGTTTATAAGCCAGGAGTATACTTTTTCTTAAAGATTTTCCAAGCATTCGAAACGCGTATGGATGCCGAATTGTAAAAAAGAAGTTCCTGTAGTTTTTAAACATCTTGCCACGTAGCCAAAAATGTTACCAAGTAGGTAAAATGGGTGAAATATTATTAAAATTGCTTTAAAGTAACGCGCCAAGGGCGATAGTTTTATTTTTTGTAACCCTATCTAGTGTCAAAACTTGTTTTTAATTCATTTGCTATCTTGTACAACATGCGTGCTAGTCATATATATATGACTCCTTTTAAATTCAGTTGTCTGGTTATCTAGCAATTGCTATTCTTTTAAGCATTAATCATGTTAATTCATCTCTCTCTTGTAGAGAAATTTTGATAATATATATATATATATATATATATATATATACTGCGCTATTTTTACTTTGTTTGGATAATGAGCAGAAGAAAAATTCGTATACTACACGTGATGTTTAATCTATGTTTCGTACCAGGAGAGTAAATTCGCAATTTGGTGATCATATGCATTCAGTTATCTCAAAGATTGAATTTGTATTTCAAGAAATATTCTCATACTCGGATTTGGTATCTCACTTTGAAGGATTTATGCGACTTTTTCTACTTCTTTTAGGATAAAAGTTCAATTCAAAACACCCAAATACTTAAGAGATTAAAATTGCTTGCGTATGTCTAACAGAAAATGGTGAAGAAATCGCCTTTCTTATATTTTTCCGAGATTAGTGTATGTGTGGATCTGTTTATCAGCTGATCCACTTTCAGAGAGCTCCAAAAGCCCTCGGCTTTTACGCGAAAATAATACGGTATGTATAAAGTAGCCTTCGAACAACATCCTTCATAAACAAAAGAAGCACTTGTTTGAAAATTCATTGACTGCATTAATGTAAACAATAATTCAAAAACTATAATTAGGCTTGTTTCAAATTTATAATTTAAGACTACATAAAAGAATTGTAATTTTTCTCTCATTTGTAAAAATGTTAGCAATTTTAATAAAAGGGAGTGTCATTTTTTAACACCCTTTCATATGTTTCATTTGTATGTAACGGAATACTTGAACTCAATTTTTACCCACTTTAAAAGGTCAAATTAATTCGAAATTTTGCTCACTTGTGCAGGACCGATGAGAAAACAGTAATTTAATAATTGTGTTCCATTGTCCTGATCAAGATAATCAGGATTAACGATTTCCCCTTTTTCAGATCCCATCCCACATCTGGTGATTGATCTCAGATCTCATTTCCAGATTAGGCTACTAAAAGATTAAGTTGCAACTTAGTTCGAGTAACTATAAAAAAGTGTGTTTTTAAGGTTTTTTTTTAACTATAATTTATTTACTGTGCAGTTACTGAACTTTAAAATGCATTTTGCACACAAAAGACGTTTTTCCAGCAAATTTTAAACGACGTTAAAGATTGCTGAAATACTTATGAAAGGATTACCCAGCATTTGTTATGTATGTTTAGCGTACTATTAAAATTGACTTATCTTTCTTTTAAGAAAAAAATTATTGCAGTTTTACGAAACTTGCAACATTTATGAACATAATGGGTATTTAAGCGAATTTATATATATTTTTTTAATGAAAAAACTAGATTCATCTTATCCAAAATGAATAGTACTGCTGCGTTTCTCAAACTGTAGGTGCCCATTCTCCTCGTAGGAGGGCGTGATAACCCTGCGCGAGCATATCGTAAAGTCGAGAATGGAAAAAAATAATTAATAATTAACAATAATTATTAAATAATTAACAATTTACTGAAAGGAAGCAAAACAAAAAATGCATTCTGACATAACAAAAAATAAAATACATATTCACACTGATAAAAGATACTTATAAATGTATCAATACAGCAAAATGTATTTGATGATTAATTTATCAATACTAAATTAAAAACGAATTTAGTAATTACTAGTGACTCCCTTGGGCTTGACATATAAAATTATATACAATAGTATTTATCTTGATATTTTGCGCATTATAGCTTTCGCGTTAAAGTACATTATTATTGCATTCAATAAATCGTTGTTGTATGAGAGGTGTGCAATTAAAATTACGATAGAAAATAGGATTGTAAATATTGAAAGTTTGAGCAGTATTGCAGTACTGTAACATGTACATGCTTAAAAATTTGCAATTCGTTCATAAATAGTATTTTCAGAGAGGACTGTGCAACGTTTTCCCTCCTCGCAGCTGATAGATTGGCTTTTCTATGCCGATAGAATTACTTCGTCTACATCCACATATGCAGTCCTCAAGTGCTGCAGAATCCTTTCATCTGACATCACACACTGACAGCCCACGTCTAAAAAACACCTACACTCTACCTGGATGCTAAACCTCCAGTGGAATTCGAGAAGGAAAAGGGACCGCCCCACCCCAAGAGAATGTTAAGGAGAGATTCATTGGAACACTCGGAAAGAAAAATTGTGTTTTACTCTCCTCCTATCTCAAGAAATGTATTAAAGTAGCTTGTAATATTTAAATAGTTTTAAATAGCTTGTCTACCTGTAAATACTGTAATAAATAGCTGTAGACGTAATAAATTATTAATTTAGTTCTTTAAGTCTCATGCTACTGATCAATTTTTCCCAATAATTCACAGTCGCGTTTATATAATTTATGTTTCCAGCCACATCCATCATTTTAATATTCAAATAATTGTTTTCTTTTCAATTTTATAGCTTCTTTTCTCATATTTTACTAAAAACCACAAAAAACCCTTAATATATCAAATTTTTGTTTAAAAATTCTCATAATCGCATATTTTATGCACTTTTAATATTAAATTCTAGTACAATAATATCCATTACTATTATAATTTTTACAAATCTTATTTTCGTAGTTAAAAAACTTAAGCAACAATAATCATTATCATCTAAAGAACAATTTTTTAAAGGGTACGAATTTCCTTCCTATAAATGTCAGCTTTTCTGAATTTTTATAATTCCTTTGAAACATTCAGCCAAAAATTTTAATTGTTTCAATATTTGTCCTCTGCTTCGCTAGATTAATTATTAAAGGAATATCACAATTTTAAAAATGCCGTGCTTTATCAATATTTAATTTCAATTCAAGAAATTATTTAAATAGAATCTCTTATTTCCCAAACAAGAATTGATGTTTAATTTAGCGTAATTTTTTTTTCTTTTAAAACATTAGTGTTTGAAGTTAGAATTAAAAAGGGAAATAAAAATAACACGCTAGAAGCACTTCATTTATTTTAGATGAGCACATATTGCGTTCTAACAATCAAAGATCATCATTCTTAAAAGTTCGATTTTTACTGACATGTTCTTTAATCAGTCGAAACGAAATGAACTTTAGCACACAAAAAAATTATGTGTCAACAGACTTTTTTTAACGAACTCTCGTAAATTAAGTATTTCAAGGATAGTACTATATTGCTTTCTAATTTAGTTTGAAGTGTTTCAAATGTCATTTCAATAAAACGCCTGGGTAAATGAAAACTTCACTTATCTTCAACATCACTCAGTAAATAAGATTTTTTTTTTTAAAGAAATAGTTACTTCTCTCGAAAGACTTGGAGAAAAAACTTACAGGTTAAAAATGTTTCGAAATATTTTTGCTGAATCAGCACTTTATAAAAGCCTAGATACTTCTTCATCAGATACTTTTAAACTTTAAGCCTTCATCAAAAATCTATAATTCTCTGGAACTTTTTTTAATGTGAAGGAAAAAGACTTTACATTATGTTCAGAACATATGAAAGTCGGGAAGATTAAATAGTTCTTATTGAAGTTGACTCTAAGAGATGTCCAATAACAACTATGCAAAGAAAAAATATATTCTCTATTTTGAAGGTATTGCTTTTTTTGCGAAAATGTCAAATAAATATCCAGTTTTTGCGTAACTTATTTTTCAAAACATATGTTTTTTCCTTTGTTTTTCTCTCACACACACACACAAATCATCATTCAATACATTTTTATTTTTTATAACGCTTCATTATTTATTGGACTAATTAGAATAACGTTATATCTTAGATTTGAAGAAAAAGCAACGCATTTTCTTTTCAACTATTAATGTTGTGAATTCGTCAGCTAGCAATGGCGGACAAACTAGCAAAGGAGGGCTGTAATCTTCCAACCCCCTCTACATCCGCCCTTACCTATCTGGAATTATACTCCTTAAAAAAATCTCAAAATTTGGTGGAGTGGAGAGCGCTTCCCACTCATCATTGGTATGCGGGTAATAGACCCGGATTGGCCCTAGCCCTCAAGTGTGATAGATGCTCCCAGACTACACTTTATCGTCTTGCTAGTGGTCACATCAAGTGTCTTTCATTCTCAGCGAACAAGATCTTCTCCACCTGTGCAAGATGTCAAGATCACCAGGCTTCCCCGGAGCACATAATGCGTTGTATGGATCTCACAAGCAAAGATATCTACGCGGATCCCTTTCTCGTGCTGGACTTTTTGAGAGTCAACGATTTAATTGATCTTGTCTGACTTCGACAGACCCTGGAGGATTAGCAACAACAACATTCGTCAGCTGCCTTGATTTTTTAGACTCTTTCATAGATGGCGCTGGCTGTTTTCGCCTATATATATAAGGAGAAAGATGGCATTGAATTTTAGTGATTTTCAGGTTTTAATGTGTGTAGTTAGTAAAGTTCTTTTTACTTGTAAAAGTTCTTTTTAATGTTTTTAGTGTCTATAACTCTAGATTTTATGTTAATAAAGATTTTTTATACTGCCCAGGTAAGTGGTCTCTCTCTGTTTATGGATTTGAGCAAGTGGTGGTGTACTATTTCTGGAACCTGCACCAGTGTCGGGTAGACACATTGATAGTTTTGGGGGTTGAGGTGTGAGGTCAGATGTGGTTCGAGGGTTGTGCCCCAACAATAAAATTCCTATTCATGTAACAAAAAAATTTGTTTACTTTTGTATATTTTACTGATTCTATTGAAAAATACAGTAGTCCAATTTTGATAATTTTCTTAATTATGTTATAAAAATATCATGTTTCTTTTTCCACAAAAATTTACGTTAATTACTTGCAAATTAGAGATTTTCTTACTTACTGGAAATGAAATCTTGTGACCTTAATGTCCATACCTCAAAATTACAAACTATTCGAACACTAAGGAAAAAAACATTAAATAATACTGAAATTTTACTTAAAAAATGTGGTAATATGCTGTTTAAATAAAAGATTTTTAATCCATGATCTGAATGATGATAATAATAAAATAGTTTCGGCAATTTTATGCAGTAAATTTTCATATAACGGGAGGGTGTCCAGGCTTAAAGTATCCAAAAGTTACGGCTTATTATTACAGAACTACCCATCAGAATGTAATAAACTGTTCATCAGTGGATCGGAAAACCCTTCGAAAATTTTGGGGGCTCGTCCGATCGGTCACACGTGCACGCATTATTCTGCAATCGCCGACGATAAACTCGTTGCACTAACTTCATTAGTAAAGATGCGCACACCACAGCAAAAGGTATAGTGCGCTTTTTGGTAAACAGAATTTAAATCAATCACGTTTGTACAGCGACATGTTCGAACATGAATGGAATGTCGTTACTGGCTTGCCTAATACACTTATCAGGACTCCTACAAAAGGAATCATGCACATGATCAACAGTGTCTTCTATCATGAAAATTTAGGGATACTTGCCAGTTTTGTGTGTGTGTGTGTGTGTGTGTGTGTGTGTGTGTGTGTGTGTGTGTGTGTGTGTGTGTGTGTGTGTGTGTGTGTGTGTGTGTGTGTGTGTGTGTGTGTGTGTGTGTGTGTTTCGAAAGTTTCGGTCTCCTTTAAATTTTTTTCCTATTGGTGGATAGGTTTTGATGTCAGAGGATCGGCATTCCATTCTGTTCGGACACGCTGCTATACATGCGTGAGATTTAAATTCCATAAAACAAAGTACGCACTGCACCTTTTGCTGTGGCGACCGCATCTTTATTAATGAAGTTAGTGTAACAAGTTTATCGTCGGCGATTGCAGAATAATGCGTTCACGTGCGACCGATCGGACTAACCCCAAAAATTTCGAAGGATTTTCCAATGCACCAATGAATAGTTTATTACATTCTGATGAGTAGTTCCGTAATAATAAGTCATAACTTTTCGATACTTTAAGCCCAGACACCCTGCATTATAAATATTTTACAGTGTTATTATAAACATTGTTTATATGTTGTTTAAAATTATAACACAAGGCAGTGCAGAACAAAGGGAAATAGTGTGTGATATTTTAGAAATCACGTGATAGAGTGCTGTATTAACGTCACACCATAGAGCAACAAACGGGCTATTGGCGACGAACCTCGAAATATAGAACCTCGGTTAAGTGACGAGGGCGACACATGAGGTGGCACTCTTTTCCAAACTATCACATCATGCTACGGGAGGATATCGATCCTTTACAGATTTAACGTGCATCAGCCTCTCTACATGGTGGATATTTAATGACACTACACTCAAACTCATGGCACGCCTCAGCCAGGAGCTACTACCACCACATTGCAAAGCTCTTATGCTGAAGACTAAAGCCCAACCTCTCCCTTTATTTACCTCAATTACTAGGCTGAAATGAAATTTAGAAGAGAAAATTCAGTGTGGAAATAATATTAAAAAAATTTTTGTACTAAAATTATATTTTATAAAACTCTAAATAAAACCACAAAATTCAAGTGTCAGAAAAAAAATCTACTAATTTCCTTAAAAAAAATTAAATAATGAAAACCATTTTCTAAAGTAATTGTTGATTTTTTTAAATGATATATTCATTAGCAACGGCATAAATGTTGGAAACATAAAGTATTACGTGTATGTAAAATTTATGCATTCTTTTTAAAGGGAAGTGGAAATATTAACATTTGTAAGCTGTAATAATTCCTTGCAAAGTCTAGGCAAGCTAATTAGCTGTAACATCTGTGATTAAAGAATTCGGGTTATGAAAATGAATTGAATAATGCAGCTCCTGTTTTCACGTCATTCGGAATCATGAAACTACAACATCAACATCTACATCATGAAACTAGACGTAGTTATTTAGACGTACACTGGTGTCCAAAAGTTAAGCATAAATAAAAAAAAATGCGAAAAACATGGAGTAAATATTCGTAAAATTATTCCAAATTTCTTGCGGATATTAATTGGGTGAAGAAGAAACATTGGGTTTATGCAAAACTTTTCAGTCGACTACGTCCTGTGCGAAACACTGGCGCATGTCGGAACGCGGAGAACCTGATTCACGCAGCATAGGCAGTTCAGACAAGTTTCGTGCAACTGCTGGGCGAAGGAACGTTGTTAACCATCAAACAAGGTGAATGATGGCACAAAGATGCCAATTGGACATGTTTACGAAAGAATCTTTGGAATGCTGAAATCCTCACGATCACAAACCGAAGTGTCTCGAATTCCGAATGTGGACCAGTCTGTGATCTCAAGACTGTGACAGAGGTTTCAAAGAAAGGGAGATGTTTCCCGACAACCAGTATCGATGGACCAAGAGTCACAACCTCTCGCCAAGACCGATATCTGGTAATAAGTGCGCGACGTCAGAGGGGCAGTGCTGCTAGAGCACTGGGTTCGGCGCTCACAGTCGCCACAGGAATATGAATTTCGAGACAAACTGTTTACAGGAGACTCAATCACGCTGGCCTATATGCCAGAAGACCAGCAGTTTGCATTCTCCTCACGTCTGCTCATAAACGCGCTCGTTTGAACTGGAGTTTGAAACATCAACATTGGAGTGTGGGAGAGTGGTCCAATGTGATGTTCAGTGACGAGTCCCGGTTTAGTCTGAGTAGTGATTCTCGGCGGGTAACGATATGGAGAAAACGTGGAACACGTTTTAAACCAAGGAACATAACGGAAAGACGTCATTTTCCATCGAGAGGTGTAATGGTGTGGGCAGGCTTCATGATGGACGGCCGCACAGACCTCCATTTCTTTGACACGGGTCCGTGACTGCTCAAACATACAGAGACGAAGTTCTTGAGCCTTATGTTCGCTTGTTTCGAGGTGCTGTCGGTCCTGACTTCATATTCATGGATGATAATGCGCCATGTCACCGAGCGGTGCTGATTGATGACTTCCTTGAAATGGAAAACATTCAGAGCATGCCGTGGCCTACGAAATCCCCTGATTGAAATTCTATCGAGCATGTGTGGGATATGCTCGGGAGACAAATTGCAGCCCTTTCACTCTCACCAAGCTCCGTTACAGAACTGAAGATAGCTCTCCAAGAAGCTTGGAACCGTTTGAGCCCACAACTCATTCATCATCTCATAGCAAGTATGGTAAATCGCTGTGCAGCGTGCCTGGCTGTCAGAGGTGACCACACGCCTTATTAAACTGAAGCATTAGTATTTTATTTAATGCTTTCTTTCATTTTTTGTTTAAAGTGTGAACCCTTGCTATGCTCAGTTTTCTTTCAAACTGCTACTTTGGATAGTAAAATTAATTATTATCATTCTTTTGATTTGCTTCCTTATTTTATAACCATTTTACACTCGCATATCACGTTTCCCGCCATTCTCATTTACAGTTCCTTCTTTATTCACATAATTATCAATTATGCTTAACTTTTGGACACCAGTGTACATTCCAATGGTGAAATCAATGTCAAAATGGCTGGTATCTAACAATTTGCTGACAAGTTTGATGCTGAAAAAGGCAATACAAAGAAAAATATCAAAGTATTTTCCATTAACTGAATAAATGTTTTGTTTTTCATTTGTATTAAATTTCATTAAGTTCTCGTGCATGTTTTTGTTTCATTGATTTTTATTAAATGCATGCAAATATACATACCTTTGTAAATAAAATATACTTTACTATATGTTTCTAATTTTTGAATGTATGTTTTTTGCTGTTGTTGTTGCAATATCCTTTAACAAGAAATAATATTTCAGTCCCCTCAGTTTCGTGTTAAATGATTTTCACTGTATATTTACAAACTCTAATACATATTTATTTATGTACTATAGTCTATTTTGTTAAGTCACATATAGTTATGCGTTTTAAATGAATAATTATGTGAATAATACACATAATACACATTGAAATAAATTTCTTTAACTCAGTAACTAGCTCCCTCAGTTCCTTAGATTCCAAGAAATCATTTATAAACTGCATTATGTTCTCATTAAATGAAATTCTGTTTTTTTTTTTCGGAGCATTGAGATTTAGAAGAAAATTTCATCTAATATTATAATATGGTTTAGTTATATTATTACAGTAACTTAGTTTACAAATCTTTATGAATATCGTGAAAATACTCATTTAGCAAGTACTAATTCCCTTCGTATTCATAACAGATAATTTGAAACACCGGTTTAATGCGAGTATATCTAAGCCAGCAAGCATCAGCCTTCACTGCGTGTCGTGGGTGTCGCTTGGTACCACTATGTCTCAACCGTGATTTGCAAGAGTTAATGCAGTTTCCGTTACCTTCCGCTTCATTACGTGGACTGGAATGGGCCTCTCACACTGTCATATATCTATAGGGTGATAATGATGGGATTATAATCTGCATCTGCGTGACTCTGTGTCTAGGGATGAGACAGTACTGCAAGACAGTTAATTTGAACCTGATGTCTTAATATCCCTTTACATTTACTGGTCTTTACCGTGGAATATAGAGTTTTAGAGTATATATTAACTTGTATATAGTTTAATACTCTTACTTTAAAAATTAGCATTCGATTACATTGGCTGATGCAGTGTTTCTCAAACTTTCAATATTTGCGATCCTATTTTCATTCATAACTTTCATCGCTTAATAAACACACACTTTCACATTAACAATGTATTGAATGCTATAAAATGTATTTTAACGCTAAAGCTACTATAGACTAGAAAAAAAACCATACAAATCATCAAGATAAGTATTAAATATTGTATATGATAAGCCAATGGAAGTCATTAGAAATTATTAAATTTGTTTTTAATTTAGTATTGATAAATTAATCATCAAAAATAGTGTACAGTACTGATACATTTATATTGTATCAATGCAAATGTGTATTTAAGTTTCATTATGTTAGGATTAAGTTTCATTATGTATTTTTTGTTTTGCTTCCTTTTAGTAAATTAGTACATATTTCAAACTTTTTATTTTCGACTTTTCAATATGCTTGCGCTCTTCACATAGAGGTATCACTCCCCCCCCCCCTGGATCTGCTCCCCACAGTTTGAGAAACGCTGGTCTAATGTTACAATGTTAATGTACAATTAGTTTTCGCATTAGCTTAAGTTAAACTTTATTTAATATCAGTTTTTTTATTCAAAAATCATGAATTTCATTTTATGCTTATAATAATCTGGTTTATTTATAGTAGCAAAACACAAAACATTTTTCACTATTCCAATATTATACACACACACACACACTTGAGGCAGTCAAAAAGTTCTCGGAATTCCGGTTTGATTTTTTATTGCCAAAATGTAGTAAATTTATTTTCTTATTACCACTGTATTTTTTTACTAACGTAAATCATAATAGGCACTGTGATGGCCGTATAGTTGAAGGTAGGAGTTTTTGGTGATTGGTTAGCCTTGATTTTGAAACTTGGTCATCCAGTTCATGTGTAGATTTAGGAAACTTGCTTCAGAGACTGACATCCTCACAAAGCTTACGGTGAAGATTCTTCAAAGAAAACAGCCATTTATGCAAAAGGTTTTCAAGATGGAGATGAATTACTGAGAGTTTAGAGCCACCGAGGGAGACTTTCAACCTCCAGAAACAAAGGAATGGTTAAACAAGTGCAAAAACAGATCAAACCAAAGAAAAGATGTTCTAAATTTTCAGTCCATATTTAAATAATTCCCAGACGAAAGTACCACTCCCAACAGCTTGAAGAGAACTTTGCTATCAAAAATATTCCGTATTTTTTGCTGAACCATATCCTGCCATCAGCATATACTACCGGGACTAGGATCTGGGAAGTCATTCTCATCAATCTATGCAATATTTAGTTCGTGTTAAGGATTCGGTAGTTAAGTCTCCCTGCTCAAGGTGATTTTTAAATCCATTGATGTGCGGACATCAGTTCTTCTCATAGGGCTACAACTTACGTACCTCATAGTAAAGAGATGATTCTAAATGTCGTAATTACTAATGTTTTTGTAGCGTTCAATATTTTAAGGATTTCTTGCACTATGAGCGTATTTCTGCCATAAAAATGTAAATTTGTTGAAAAAGGCCTCGCTCACTCAAACCGAGCATTGCCCTCTGTAGTTATCCCTTGAGGAAATGGTTTTACCGAACACACACGATTGTTCACAGTACATTCATCTTTCGTGGCCGAGTAATACGGGAAAATCTCCCACTTCTGAAAAGAAATGAGCCATTCGTCAACACTAGATAATTTACAAATGATGAAATGCTTTCAGATATTTTGTATTATTTAAACTACGACAGGCTAGATTCCAGTGTCTCATGTCATTCCCTGTATCTATATATATGTTACCGGCAAAGTATGAAATGCCGGCATTCTCTAGAATGCCTAGGCATTCTATACAATGCCGGAAGTTTTTAGACAATACAATATGATTCAACGAACCACACAGTAGAACATTTTTGAAACAATTCAAACATTTACAAAGTTGTTGAATAGTGCAAAGTGCCACTGAGAATTGTACCACGTGCCACATGTGGCACGTGTGACATAGGTTGCCGATTGCTGCTATAGACCACGGCTCGTTCTCCAACATTATTGCTTGCTCCTCCATTTTCAGGTAGCACAAGAAAAAAGCAATTTTTTGTTGAACAAGTTTAAGTAAAATTAAATATTTTGACATTTTCGAACAAATAGCAATGCACAACTAACAGATTCTGAGCCAATGACACGCGTTAAAAGTTTTGTCTAGCCAATTGACAGTATTCGAAATGAATCTGAGATGTATTTCATACTTTGCCAGTTTCACATTATACATTCTATAGAATGCCTAGGCAATGTGTGAAATAGGAATCATTTCATACATTGCCGCTAAATTTAGGCATTGTATAGAATGCCTAGGCATTCTAAAGAATGCCAGATTTTATACTTTGCCGGTAACATATATATAAATAGATATTTGTACATATGAAATCGCTTCACTCCAACACCGTTCAACCGAACACTATGAAAATTGGCATGTATATGTATTTTTGTGCTATCCTCTTTGTTGCAGCTCCCCACCAGGTGGCGCTACAGCATATCAACTTCTACACATTTCAATCGATCACCAAGTTGCGAAAATGGCCATCGAAAATGATGCCAACTTGGCTCTATCACTAACATTTCGATATGTTTCCATTGAAACGCCATTATAATGTAAGGGACGACATTGCTTGCGAATATTGCAAGTGGAATAGTAAATAAATACTACAATAGTATAAATGTATTACACATCCAGATATAAATTATTTAAACTATTTTAAGGGGTCATTACACAAAATTCAGAAGAATGTGTTACTTTTGCGGAGCAGAGTAAGGATTTCTTAAGGTTTTTTTTTCAAAAATCGACCCACAGGAGAGTTACGGGGCGTTATAATTTTTTTTTTTAAAAAACCTTCTTATCAGCTGTTAGATCTACAGACTTAAAATTTAACAAGTATGGTTTTTTCGTTCAACTGAGATATGCAAAAAGCTTTCATTTAATTTTCAGTTCATGTAAAATCAACTCATTAAAGACTTATTTATCCTTTAATCTGTGTTGTTTAGTTTTTCAATTCATTCGTGCGAAGGACGGGTATACCAGCTTGTATAAATATATACGGAGAGAGATAAGGATAGATATAGTTGGATAGATAGATGTAGGTAGGTTGATAGATAGATACTTTGAAAAAGAAATTTGTTTTCTTTTTTACAAATATATATCCTTTTCTTTATTGAAAAATACTTTCAGGCAGATGCGTAAACATTTATATATTGTTTTATATGAATTACATAGTGGCTGAAGAAATTTTCAAAAAAAGGTCACACATTTTTTTAAACGATGCTATATTGATTAATTTTTTTAAAATTACAACAGGAAATTACCTCTAACGTATGTTACTTTTCTGTGAAAACTGGCGAGCAAAGCAACACATTCAGGTAATTTGTTAAATATTGGTAAAATCAAGTAATGTTAATACATATTCTATGATGAAATTGATATATTTATACCTCATTAAAAACCTCAATGTAACTGACAGAACCATCAAAATTTAAACCTCGAATCAAAATCAAGTATTCTACTTATGAATGTAAAAATATTTAAAGAAAGGGTTAATTATTGAAAAGTTTTACAGTTACGAATAAAATCCTTCCGATATATTTTGTACTTATAATTACCCACTTTTGGAGCACGGAAATATTATAAAACATAAATATTAAGACTCTGTATTTCTCAGCAGAAAATTAATTCTCTCACTACAAAAAAAAAAATTTAAACTCGATGCCTGTTAATAGGACTCATAGTATGACCTTACTAATTCTTATGTGGTATCTTAATTTCAGTTTTGTAATGTTTTTCATGCCGAAAATTTTTTAGCTTAAATTTTCACCATGTGTTGAATTTTTCGGGCCCAGGAAAATCTATTAATTATATTTTTCTAGTCAGAGTACAGTTCTGTATTGTTTATATAAATAGGAGTAAATTTATAAAATTCAATTCAAATTTAACGCTTAAATTTTCAAATAAAGAAAGTTACTGAAAGCAATTCTAAAGAAATCTTAAGATCCGTATTTAACTTTTATTAAATTCATGGTAATTTTAAAACAAAAATTCTTTATTTTAGCATAAAAAAATAAAACACCCTTAACAAAATAATTTTTACTTAACATTTAAAACTGAATTAGGTTTACACGCAATTTTGTCACATGTTGTATTATAAACAAATTAATGATGCATTTCATTCAAAGATGAATACAAGACTCAAGAGACAAAACATTATGACCACCCCTACATTTTGCAACGAACTCGCCTGGATGACGTGGAATTCACTTGATCAGGTGGAGGTGGTATTTAACTGCTGCTGGAGAGTCTGAAGAATCATTATTTCACTTTCTTTTGTGTCTGATGGGAAAGGCTGCGGATCTAAGCGACTTTGATAAAGGGCAGATTGTAATGGCTCGATGGCTCGGAACAAGTATTTCCGAAACTGAACGTGGGTTGTTCGCAATCTACAGTTGTTAGTACTCATGCAAAGTGGAGTGGTTCCAGGAACATGATTCTGAATTCCAGTTAACGTCTTGGCCGCCTAACTCACCGGATCTCAATCCAATAGAACACATTTGGGATGTCATGGGACGGCAGCTCAGAGTTCAAAGACCACCAATTCGCAATATCTCGGATTTGTGTGACCGTTACTTAAGCATGTGGTACAATCTATCTCTGGCCATCTACCAAGGACTTGTAGCATCCATGCCAAGGGGGGTTAAAGCTGTATTGCCCGCCAAAGGTGGGCCAACTCGTTATTGACAAGTGGTCATAATGTTTTGACTCTTGAGTGTATTATGTTACATATTAATACGAGAGGAGCGGAATGTCTTGTCAAATTCCATGGGACGTTTCAAATTTTTTTTAAGGAATTAAATTTATTTTTAATTTATTTATTGCTTTTATTTGTTTTGCACTATTGCATTGATTTATGAGGGAACATATAGAAATAGACATTGATAAAGGAGACTGAACATCCTAATTAAGACAAATAAAACAAATAAATGAAAATTTGTTGTTGCTTTTTTTTTAAATTTCAATTAGTTTTATTTTGAAAAAACATTCCTCGTTTAAATTATTTGGGAAAATAAAATGAAAATACTTTTTAATTTATATCATTACTCCAATTTGTACCACATTGCAATCAAAATGACATTAAAAAAAATTCCTCATTAAGCTCAAAGGAGGATAGATGAAAACATTCAATTTAAATAAGCATTTATTCTTTTGATTATTATTTATAGCCATTTCCATGTGTCAATTATTATTATTACTTTATTTTACTTTGGTAACTGTAAAAAACTAATGATCACTTTAATTGCTTCAAAAGAAAAATAATTGTTTAAATACGCTACTCTAGGATTAATTTCCAGTTTATTATAACAAATTGGTATAAGCAAGGGATTTATTATAATCATTTTGCTTATAATTAAATGTATAACATTTTTAAATGCGAATTTTTTAAAAAGTACAGATGCATGTTATTTTGCTTGAAATAAGCATGTTTCCAACTAAAAACATTATTATGTATAAATAAATAAAGTTAGATGAATTAAAATTTCTTGGCATTCCATATATTTTGATGAATAAACCTCTGTTTTCTTTAAAAGTATTGAATTCCGTTCACAAGATTACGTAATTCGACGGGAAAAGTTTTAGCAAATAATCATCAATATCTGTACACATATTAACCAAAATATGTAGTAATTAACTTCAAGTAAATAAAAGATTATTTACTCTCCCAATCAGAGCTGATTGCCTTAAGGTTGATTCAATCAATATAAATTAATTTAATTCTCATAGACACTACACTTGAAATCAGATGTTGAAAGCAGTTATCTACACTCATGTCCAAAATTAAGGTCCCAAACATAAATTCTTTGAAAATTGATAAACTATTTACAGTGTTGTCACGAAATTTGGCACACAGACGTATTAAAATGTGAGAAATAATACAGCAACACATAAAAATATAAAAAAAATACTTTGAATTAAGTTTTAGGATCTTATCAAAAAGTGTGAAATCATGAATCAGAGATAAAGTATCTCGAGAAAATCTGTCTAATATGAAGTGTGAATCCTGTGAACTGTAATATAAGCCTACAACGACATGACATACTACTTATGAGGGTGTCAATAAGTAATTGTGACAACAAAGCACATTTTTCAAAAGTGGGACTTTTAATTACTAAGAAGTCCTGGGAGGGGAGCTACACTGAGAAATGTCTTCTCCTAGACCATCCCAAATATATTCAATAGAATTGTGATCCGGAGACCTCTTTGATCTATCCAGGCGGAAAATATCAACTGCTTCATGAAATTCATCAACAATGTGAGTTACGAGGGTGTGGCCGCGTATTATCATCCATAAAAACGTAGTCCGGGCCCAAAGAAACCAGAAAAAATTCATGCAGGCTTCCAGGATATCATCCCTAAAGCGCTGTGAGTTGACAGTATCCGTATCGAAAACGTACAGTAGTGTAGACTATCCAACGTTATGCCACCACACACAAGGATTTCTTTGCAACCAAATCTATCGATTTTCATTTCGTGGGAGCAATGAAAGCTAGCTCCATTTTCTCTCCAGGTAAAGACTCGACGAGCACCATTTTATCTGGTACATTTTACTCATTTATGAAAATAATACGCTCCCATTCTTATGGGATTCACGTTTAATGTTTTCAGCTCCACAATATTTGGTCTTTCCTGCTGGATGCAGTCAAAGGGACGCACCAGAGTGGACGCCGAGCGTAAAGGACAGTCTCTACAAGACGACGGTTTGCCAGGAAATACTTCTTCCAGACACAGCATCAAGATCATGAGTGAGCTGAGGAACCGTTGCCCGCCTATGCCATCGTAGGCTTAATGCCAAGTAGCGATCCTGTGCAGATGTCGAAGCTCTGTGGTGACCTTGTTTGACCTTCCTGATGACAGTACCACTTGTTTGGAATGGATTCCATAACCAGGAGACCACTTTTGTGCCCCTTGTAACCATTGAGCCACCTCCACTAGAGACTGGCCTGTTTCAAGCCTGCTAACAGCTCTTCATCTCAAGGAAACATCTAAACGATAAGAAGTTATTGTCCCTGCGTACAGAATAAGTTGTTTGTTTTAATGCAATATTGACAAAACTTAAGGTAAAATTCCCATATGCTTGAACGGTCTCAATCCACAAGTTCTGTAAAAACTAACACTAAACAACACTTTTTTTCTTAAACTAAAGGTTGATATTGTATACTACTCGTTCTTTAAAATGTATAAAATTCAAATTCTACCAGTTTTACTGGAGTCATTTTAAAATTATGACGAAAAACGCGTTTGTGACCTTGAAATGGGACATGAGTATATTTGATATAACTTCTTAAGACATTCTTACATTTAAAAAGATATCCTTTTGCCTTCCGAAAGTGATTCTGTGCTATTTGAACGATTTTTAGCATTAAATTAGTTATAAATTCAAAAGTATAAATATCAAAATAATACTTAAAAGGAAGGATATTTTTAAGTCTAAAAACTGATAAGTCTATAACTGATACACTTAATTAAAAATGATATTAAATATTTAAAACCATTATGACTATTTACGAATCATTAACCTTGTTTTTATGTTTTACATAAGCAAAAGCATATTTTCAACATACTGGTTTATTTCTACTTGATTACTATCATATATATATTCGAGAGTCATTTCAAAAAGTATTGCACATGACGCTATTGCGGCAAGAGGAATAAAAAGTTATGTCAGCTTTAATTTGAAGCAGTTGGTGTAACGTTTTATTATTATTATTATTCAGAGATATAACTTGTACGAATTTGTATTAACGAGAGTTACAAACAGAGCTTGGGAAATAATTCATATACGAGTGCTACGTGGCAAATACTGTTTGGTGCGATTCCTTAATTGCGCCAAGCAGCGCTTGTTGTCGAATGATATGAAATCCAAGATGGTGGATTAGCGGTAACAAATTGCCAGAAAAATAATTTTAAGAAACTGTTTTCAAATATATTGAAATACTTTTCAAATAAAGAATTCAGGAAGAGACTGAAAGTAAACAATACAAATCGATAATGAATATCAATATAATATAATAAAAAAATGTGTAAACTAATTAAATATATTATGTAATAAATAATTTGATTATAAAATAATTTAATGTAAATAATTTAATCGTATTCATTAGATATAATTTTGATCGCATATAATATAATAATAAATAAATATGTAACAATAATAAATAATATATTGAAAATAACTTGCTATAAGTAAATAATTATTATTTATACAATATTAATTGTATTTTTATATTATAAATAAAACAATTACATAATATATAATAAAAATAATAATGAGTATCAATAAGTAAGTGCCGATACTTTGCAATGTTCCAAAAATTGCGAGTTCCTTTAAGGAACTTTATCGAATAATGAACGTTTAAGAAATGTATTATTTAAGAGTAAAATAATAGGGAACTGCTCAATAATTAAAAGCACAGCCCTCCTATTTTCTTAAAAAAATATTCTGGTACTCACCAGTAAAATTAAAAATATTCATATTCGAAATTAGCACAAAAATACAACAGAAGACTGAAGCAGCTCGATTGAAGAATTATTGCATTGAAAATGGATACATTTTCAAAAAAAATCGAATAAAAATTGTCTGAAATTAATAGAGTTACCAAGAAAAAAAATAATACTTAACTATAATATATGGCATCCCTATGGCAACCACATGACCACACGATAAAAATATCAAGGTAACGACATTGTAATATTATCACCTATCTTGGCGAAAATAAACAATTTGGCGCGTAGCACTCGTATATCAAATTTGCACCTGAGCTTGAAATAGTTCACGGTATTGTAAATATATTAAATATCAAAAACCTTACATTTAAATAACGTTAGGTCAACGCCTTAGATAGGTAACCTTACATTTAGGTCGAGTTTTACGTGTCGAAAACCCGACCTATATATATAATTTCATAATGCTTCACTTGAAGCATATAAGTCGAGTTACGTTAGACTACAATACAGTTTCTCGCTATAATCTTCTCCACGACCCGAGTAATTTCATTGATCTTTTGTCGAAGATGAATGAAATGATGATTTTTGACCACGGTTACTGAGGGATTATTGCGTGCAGTTTCACAGAGCCAAATTAGGCTTTTTTTCAAAGATTAAAAACAAAATACTTGAACGGAGTTGTGTTTGAGGTTTATTTTTCCCGGATGCTTGGCCGTCTATCGCCTAGATCGTAACATGATAGTTGCTTCGACACGACTGAAAGGTGTCGTTTGATGTACTCTACAGTCCTGATACTGTCCACCAGAATTTTACTATACTCAAAGAACTTTTGTGCGAGGACTTCGAATTTCATCTATAGATGAACAAAGATGATGGCATATTAGATGTAATTGGAAACATTCTTAAACATTGGGACATCATTGTTATGAATTGGAACTATATTGAAGATTTGTAAAGAAATACAGAAAAATTAGAGACTAGTTGATGGAAAAAATTGCATGCATTACTTTTGAAATGCCTCTTGTATATATATATATATATATGCTCCAAGAAATTTTAGCTATGAGTCCTTTTACAATTTTTTCTCGCTCAGAAAACTACGTTTCGAGACTTGTCAAATATTTCAAATTTTAGCAACCACCAAGGACAAAAGAGAAAACTTTCACGTCTAAGCTACTTAGTTGCACACATTTTTACCTTTAAATTATTCCACACTAATTATTGATACATTTTCCATTTAAAAAAAGTTAATTTGACAATACATATAATTCTTTTGAAAATTTAGAAAAAATCAATTTAAAATTAAATTAATTTAAAATGTTAGGGGTGTTTTCTTCTTTAAAAGGCTTAACATAATGTATAAATAAACTAACATAGAAAACTAAGAGCTTTAAGTAATGCAATCAATACCTTCAAAATATGCAAAAACGATAAGATTAATTTGCTTTTTAAAGACAAAAAAATTTAATTAAATTAAAGTGTATACATGTGTCAAAGGATAATTAATTGAACACGAACTGAGCAAAATCTAAACACAAAGTTTCTACATAATGTTTTTACTTTTATTTTACATGCAAGGTTGAGTCCCAATTTTACAGTGATCTGCGTTATAACGAAAAAAATTCCTAATTTTATGAGAGTTTTTTTTAAATATATAAGGTTTAAGATTGATTTTAAACTTATCTTTTAAAAACAGTCTTTTTCTATATCAATGAGTGTAATCTTGTTACGGTAATGAATCTGTTACGTGGATTATAGAGATACAGTATGTATTCTATAGATATAGAGAGTTGTAAGACTTCTTTTTCTAATCATAATTATATTTGCTTTAGTTATCTAGAACGACTTTATTGTATTAAATAAAATGACAGTTTTAATTGAAAAAGAAATTTTTTTACCACCACAAGATTCGAGATGCTATGAAAAAATCATCTGCAGTATTGGATTCGACGAACAAAATATGTGACAAAGAGTAATGATTGACTAACATAGTTAACAGAAATATGCTATACCTTAAGGTTTTTTAAATAATTAAACGTACTTAATATTCTTTATCAGTAAAGTTGCTGAGATAGATACAACCATTTACGCATGAAGAGATATGTTTCTTTCTACTAATAGGAAGGCATTGCTGAATTTCCTACATGAGTTAAAATTTAAAAGTTATTGAAAAGGGCATTTATTTTTTTATTTACGTTAATAGAAATTTTTTTAAAGTTTTCATTTGAAAGCGTTCAGGAATTCACATTTCCCATTCTACATACAAAATAAATAAATGTATATGCCTTTCAAAGAAGTTAATTATAATTAAATAATATTAAAAAAAGAATTATGTCACTATCACACAATTATTAATTTGTAATGAGGTTGTCTTTTTATTGCAGATATAATAATCTAGCGCCACACGCAATTTTAATATGTGAATAATAAAATAAGCCTGGTTAAAATGGGGGAAGGTGGAAATTTAAAAGGCTATCTCGCAAAATTTTCTCTCTTAAAATTAGCTTGAGTTTTTTTCTTTAAAGCTATTGTGTTTATGTGCTCCCTGCTAATGAAGAAACATGAAATATAGACGTATGATACTGTATAACATGATTTGAAATGCAGCTAGAGCTGAATAATAATTTTCTTGTTGATCCATAAGGCTGACCGAGTTATTTTGCTTCAATAAATTATTGTCAGGAAATATCTAAGTATTAGTTACAAGTTCTGAGAATGTTAAGAAACTTGTAGAGATATAAACTGCATCTCATTCTGGTAGTATCAAATTAATAGTTTATTTTTCTATAATAGTACATAATAGTAGATCATCCGATCAGAAACATAAGCTAATTGATAAATAAATATCTTTAAGATGTATTTGTGTCTTTGATTTGTGAAATGGCTCATAAAGGTACTTAGCATGTTGAGTCCGAGTCAAATTATTTTGAGTACGAAGTCCTAAGAGCTATGTAGAATCTTTTACTTTTCAAACAGGGCCAGAAAGTCTATACAGAGTGTCATAGGTGCGAAGCTGATCAGGCCTCCCCCAGTCATATTCTTAATTTGAAGAGGTTTTAAGAAATCCTATTTTATTTCTGGATTTTTTTGGAGATTTTTGGTTTTATGGAGATAGTGTAGGCGAGAGAGCAACACCATATCTGGGATAAAAAAAAAAACAGCTATGTGGACTACAAGGATTTCTTCTCAAAATGACAAATTGAAAACTTAATCAATACGCTCATTTTAAAGAACAACGTACACCTTTTTATAAATGTAATAGTAATATTGAGGGAAACACACACAAAGTAGATTTATATATTTTTTCTTTAAATGAAATAGCCTCAGATTAGACTTACAAGATGCTTGGATCATTATGCCATCAATAATTTGCTCATCAATCATTTTTCTGGCTCCTCAACTCAATTTATCACCTACATTTTCTAATGCACCCACCATGTTTTTTTTTCACTTTCAAACACAGCATATACAAACATCATATAATATATGTAGATTTATTCCAAACATTCCTTCGCTGTTGCTAAGAGGTTATTTTTATATTTTCAAGTTTCTTGAATAATAATAATAGCATACAAGATTGACTTATTTTAATATTAATGAGAATTTTCAAAAGAGTTTGAAAATTTATTGTAAGTTCCAATATTTCTGCAGGTTATTATCTTATTTCCGGAAAGTAAACATTTACCTTAAGAAAGCTCTTTCTGAGTAAGATGCAAAACATTTGCGAATCATCATGTAATTTTTTTAAAGTTTTCCAAACTAGTTTAAGTGTAATTTCAGAATTTGTTCTCATTGCTGACAAAGTTTGTATTAATAATGAAAAAAGCGCGAATCTGTTAATATCCACACGAAGAAAATTTAAAATATACAAATAACATTTTTTACAATAGAATTTGAAAAGAAATGAGAAAGTAAGAATATAAAATACGTAAGAATATAATTATGTGTTTTCTGACTGAAAAGAGAATTATTTTTATAATAAGTACTACAAAATTTATTTTATATGCAAGAACTTATCTAACTCAAATTTTTTTGTAAAAGTTTTGATTTTCCTTCAAGTTTCTTTAATGAAGCTACTTTTGTTTTTCTTGTTTTGTAAATTCACGCGAAAGAAACTTGTTTTAATATTCATTCCAATAATAATTTTAAAGGAAATGTAAGAAATTGTGTTAAAATATTTGGAAAAAAAAAACCCCAAAAAATATTATTTTGGCCTTCAATAGAAATAAAATTTTCTCAAATTAATGTAAAAATAACACAGGAAGAATATTTTGTAGTACAATGTATAAAATTTTGTTACAGTTTATACAATTGTATTTTCGCTGTACCTCTTGAGTCATGTATATTTAAACATTAATTTTCTGTTGAAAAATATTTGGCATCTAAGTCCTCTTATTACTTTTTAATTAAAAAAATTGTATCTGAAATATCAATCATCGATACGATAATACAAAAAATACATTTAACACGAAAACGCTTGAGATGAAATATCGGTTAACACGAAGTATTACAAAGATCCCAACAAAATACTATGTACAGTCGACTCTGGATAATTCAAACCTTCGATAATACGAACCTCTCAATAATTCGCATATGCTCAGTCCCTGAAAAACTCTTGATAATTCGTATTAAAACAATATGTTTAGGTACACTCAATAATTCGAAGTAAAATCTGTGACTGGCCAGACTACAACGCGCAATAATTCGAAGTTATCTTATAAAACTTTCGACAATTCTAACACTCACTATTATGCACAGTCCTTTCGGAAACAGGTTGGAGATTACAAGTTTTGTGTTGTATTGTCTCTGCGTGTCTTCTCTGTATTGTAGCCTTTTAATGACCATCTGTCTGCTCTGTATGCTTCTTAGTGTTTTCCGGTTCATCAGGCGAAACTACACTTTTATTGCTTTCCTTCTTCAAGTGGACAATACAACAACCACACCTGTATTCATTCGTCCATATCTTTTGCTTAACACGTGGCCTTTCTACACATGTGTTCAGAAAGGATGGTCCACTATTGAGAAGAGATGCGTAGGATTGTGTATGAATGTATTCTTTTAATATACAGGACTTTTAACTTCTGTATAATATTTATATGTACTTTTTTTAAAAATTACTTCAAAATAATTTTATACACATGTACAATTGTTGTTTTATTACATAGTTTCAAATTTTAAATGTGTTAGGAAAAAAAATTCTCTTCAAGTATTTTGGGAGTTTTTTTCTACTCTCATGATAATTCGAACTCTTGATAATTTGAAGTTTTTTATTGGTCCGAATTATCAAGAGTCGACTGTGTTTGCATGCATTTTTTTCTGATAACATGAAACAAAAATCGCTTTACACGAAAAAGTTTTATTTCTGTTCTTTACACGAAAAATCAGCAAACTGCTTAAAACACCAGCTGCGCCCACGAGAATCAAGACGGGGTATGAAATGACAGAAAGGTGGTTTCACATGTTTCTTAGAAAGGAGGCTAACAGGGCGCTGAAATGCCCTCGGAATAGCCTGTTACACGAGCCAAGTTTGTTTATCTCATCAACTTCCACCCTCCACTTCTACAAACCTCACAAAAACATATCGTCCCTCATCTGTAGGCTTTAGTATTCGATGACGAGTACATCGTAGTGTGAGTAGAAATCAGTGTGAGTTTGGTACCCTCTTTTTCTTTTCTGTTTTAGAAGAATTTTCTTATGAACACAATCGCAAAGAGGTCAGAGGGTTAGCAGACTTCTATTTCCCTTAAAATGAAGATAGAACTTCTTAAGGATGTTGATCAGAAACAGAAGACGAAAATGGAAATCTGTAAAGGTTTTGGTGTTGTTAAATTTTGTAAATTTTTATACATTTCTAAATTTTAAATTCCCTCCGATTCATTTCAAAATTTATATATTGTTTGATATTTTCAGTTATAATATTAAATACTAAAAAAAGAATCATGCCAATCATACATCAAATGAAACCTTAATATAAATTAAAAATGAGGACCATTATCTTTGAAAATAACGTAAAGTTTTCAATGAAATAGCATATGTCCCTCAGCATTAAAAATAAAAAAAAATCCATTAGAACAGAAGTTAAAAGCTTTTATAAATTGACAGATGATGTGTTTTCGTAATATTTTATATTAAAAAGAAAAAAATACATTTTTATTTTATCCCAAACAAAAGGAAATGTGAGTATTTTTTAAAAGCTATAAATTTGAGGTTTCCATCATGAATTTTTCGATGCCCTGATATTTTAAGTTCAGCTTTTTCCTTGGCTTTTCTAATAAAAAAGTCATTCATCAGTTTCTTTCATGTTTCGAAATTGTTTTGACATGTTAAATCACGTGAGATCGCAGACATTCTCCCTTGATTCATCTATATTTCATCTTCCCTGACAAATACAAGTCTCTTCTCATTGCAGGATTACTAAGATACTTCAATTCTGTCACGGTGTATTTTCGATTTTTCTTCAATTGTTCTTATTTTTTTCTTTTGTTTTTTCCTCTCGTCTGATGCAAGAGTTTGCCTTTAACTAATTTTACACATTTAATTAAAAGTTAACACCGGTTGAGCCAAAAAGGTTGGTTTATTCTTTTAAAATTCATAAAACAAAAAGAAATGATGAAAAATAAGTGTAGTTTACATGAAAACGCTCACAAGGAAGTCTAATATTATATAGCAGCAAAATTATTGTTAATCAGGCCCGCATTAAATCACAAATAAGTTTGTTATCTGCAATATACCTCACGCAGAATGGCGCACCTCCATACTATGCCAATCCAGTAAAACGATTCATATTGGCAATCTTTAGTGAGGACAGAGTGATTGGTTGAGGTTGCATAATTGCATGTTTGTTATAAAACTCCTCTTCGAAGGAGACGTAATTATATATATATTAACTAAGACTACTATATGTAGTCTAGGGTTTCAGGTTAGATTGAGAAAGTTAGTGTTAGACATTTGGAAAAGATTCATGCAGAAATTTATTTTAGGATCCGAATTCTTGTGGTGTCCTTAAGTTTTTCCAATCCCGTGCCATGATCTCAAGTAAACAAACGGATTCGAACCCGACCATTTTGCGAGTTTCGTTATTTGTGGTTGGCAACAACTGCAATGCAAGTTTAACTATTTTTATACTTGGCTCGTGTAAGTATTAAAGAGACCGAAGTTGGTTGAGATATGATCGTGGGTTTCAGACGGAATGTGAGAAGTGGTTTAAGCTCTTCGACTGAAGACATGTTAGACGTATGCAACTGGTTTGTTGCTTCGTTTTTTTAAGATGTTTCGATCAGTTCTATTAGATGTTAGACAGTAGAAGGAAAGGTCCGAATCGGTTGACCAAAGTCTGGTTATGTTATTTTTTAGTGGAACTATGTTTTTAACATTCAACTTATTATTTTGATTGCGCCAGTAACGAGCACATTGACTTTATACTTATTTAAACAATAAAAGATATATTCAATGAAAATGCTTTCATATTTGTGCCTCCTCGACATAAAATTTCTCTGTCAAACTTTGCTAAAGTTTGGGTTAGTTTACCTGAAGAAATAACAGGTAGAATAGACTGTTATCGGAGCAGAGATTAAGCAAACTGAATGTGAATCGTGAATATTTAATATTCGATAACTGAATTACTTAAGGTGACGAAATGTCACCGGAGATAGAATCTAGATTAAATAGCTAAAAAGTCAGAGTTATTGCCTTAAGTGTATTTTATATTAACGTCTTATCATATCTCGCATGCCTCGTTATTTGTCTGCGGAGTTAATAACTGGGTACATCTCTTAGACTGGATTGATTGAATTTGAGTTGTGATTAATATTGTGAATAAATTGGATTGTTTTGTTGAAATATGGCTATTTTTCCTTCCAATCACACCTTTAGGCATTCAGGCGAGAACATTACAAACGTTCTTGTGATCCCTTTTTTGCGAACTGCACTTCATCATCATTCCTTTTTTTATGAATTTTTAAAGTTTGAGCGAACATTTGGCTCCCCGTGTTTATCAAAATTTTACTGCTGCGCTAAAAAAATTGCACAACTATTACAAACAATCTATGCTCGCGAGACCACTGAAATATTTTTATTTTTACTTTATATAATATGTTTTGTTCAAAGTTCATCGATACTCTAGTTATATAAATAACATTAAGTAATAATTTTCAGCAAAAAGCAGTAAAATGTTTATGAAAAAGAGAAAAAAAAAGAAAATAGGTATTTAATAAAAAGGGCCTCGAGAAAATAAGTTTACCTTGGCTCGTAAGTCGACCTCAAATATAGTTGCTTTGGAAGCATTTGGGACAATGGTCGAAATTTTAAAGCTACTTCTTAACCACCAGAATTTCAACGTGCCATACAGTGATACAAGTTTTGTATTCCTTTGGGATCAATTTCTGACACCTGAGACTGGAATCAGTGCTGTTGACTGCCATCTTCCCTTCTTCATCATTCGGAAAATGATAACTACGAAGCAATTAAGTAGCCAGAAAAGATAGAAGTCTATAAAAGTAGAGACTACAGGCTAGATAATCAAATATCTTAATGGAATTATTACTGCAGGTGATTTATATGCTGAACAGGATGTGTCTATAATGCACTTCACCTCCAATGGTATGTTGTAATTTCCGCAATATTACACAACTAAGATTCCCGATAGTACCTGTAGCAGCCCTTATTAGAAGTTATAGCGATCAGAATGCTATTTCAGTCATAGAAAAGCATGTACATCAATTTTCGTGGAAACACAGCTGCTGAAATTTCTTTTCCGAAGAGACGGAGATTTACTGTGATGCTAATGCGTTGATTGAGTTAAGACATTATTGCACTTTTATTCAAGAGCTTTTTTGCTGTCGAAAATCTGATGTAGGAAGAAAAATTTCTAAAAATAAGATCACCTGAACAAATAAAAAAAATTAAGGCATTCACACGTTTAAGCAACAATTCGGCAAGATAATGTCTGTGAATGTTCGACAATTATTTTATGAGAATTTAAAAACACATGAATCTGGTTGTAAATGTATTTGAAAACGACTTCTAGGAAATCTTCTGAATTGTTTGATTTGAGAAACTCCTTATGAAGATTAAGTTTTCTACTTAATGTAGTTTGTGTGTACGTGCTGAGATTTTAACTTTAAGAAGCTTTGGCGCGTGTAAGTGTAATGATTTAATACATGTGATTATTCATTATTACATCGGGGAAGTTAGATTAAAAATTACGAAATTTAGTGATCCCGTCCCGGTTTTATACTAAAGTTGGACCTGTTAAACTTTAACCTGTTGTTTGGACAGGTTAAAGTTACAACCTGTTTGGTGTAAATTCAAAACTGTAGTTGTAAAAAGATAATCAAATCCTCATCGTTATTTGCAGAAATTCGAAGATTATTTCGCTCTTGGTTGTTATTTCCAGTATAAGGTATTAATATATTCAGATTTAACAAAATTTGTTGAGTTTTAAGAGAGACATTTACCATACAAACACAAGCACCGAATCCGACAGAATAGTGCCTCCTAATACAACATCCGATTCATAATTCTATGTAATTGAACTATCATAGTAAAATATTTTCATAAATGATGAAAAATTTGTATCGTTCTATTGCGATAAGAAACTGAATTCCCATTTAAAAAGAAAATTCTCTTGGGAACTAGTTATCCCAGTTAATTTTCTTATAACAAAGAGTAATCAAATATCTTCGGCTTACAATACTTGCTTTATGTCTAGTCCTTATCTAGTACATCACAAATGGCAAACGCTAGACATTATTAGAGCTGTAATCCACTCCAACGTGCATTTATTGTGCTATAAACGTCTGAAGAACTGTATTAAATTTTAAATGATACAGATTTAATTAACAATTTTATAGCTTTTTAATTTGTAAAACATATATTCCCTGTTCTCTTGCAATCTCTTAAGTTCATTTGAAGTTCCGTTTTTTATAGTTAAGTAACGTAAAATTATTTTTTATCATGTCTATCTAACATACATGATAAAAACTTTGACAAAAATGCTTTTATTTGACTTGTTACGAAACGGGAAACTCTGCACTGATTTATTTTGCTAAAACTCTGTTCATTTAAAATTCTTAATTCCATTTAAAAGTTCTTAATGCTGTCTGGAATTTTATTACGTCTGGTGCACTTACTAGTTGAAATGATTGAGAAATAGTTTCTTTCTATATCTAATATATGATTAAATGGAACATAGAGCTAAAATATATCTTTGACTTTCCAGTAAGGTTTAATTAAATAAGGGCATTGTCTACTTTAACTTGTGTTGTAATCTATTATTTTACTTATTGCAACTTTTGACATTTCAGAATGAATGGTTGTATGAATGGAATTGGTCTGAGTTTTTCGAATGAACATGGCATTTTGTATTTGGAACAAATGAGCTTTCAAGCCTTGACGGGTATTACACAACTATAATCTTATTTATTTTCAAAATAAATAACATTGTTACTACTTTTACACCGGGAATTTTTGTTAGCAATGTTCCCAAAGCTTTTATTTTTGATACACGTGTAAAATAAAAGGAATTTTCATTTGCACATGTTTAATTTAATTATGAAATAGTGAAAAGTGATTGAAGTTAGTAATTGAGAATAAAAAAAATTAAATAAGTAAGAAAATTCACTTGTATATAAGGCTAAAAAAATTATGAAAAGGAATCTTTTCTGAAAGTAGTTAACCCGAAAAATCCCTTAGATATTAAAGTATGCACACACAAAAAATCATTTCATTTTCAAATTTTAATATATATGTAGTAATTCACTAAAACTTTATCTCGAGGGATTTTAATTCTTAAAGGTCCTGAGCCTTTCAACTCTTCACGTTTTAACTAATTTCTAGTTTTACCCACCTAACGGAAATAACCACAACCATACCTTCCCCTACAACTGAAAAGTTATCGTGTTTAAGCCAGGCTGAGACAATCTTGTATCACCAATGCATTCGGTTCAATCAGAAGAGCCCTTACTGGAAATCATACGATTCTAACAGATTTTGGTTAACAAAAACTATTAAAGATTGAGATTTCTGTAGTGAACTAAGGGTGATTTTGTGAATATCATGTAAACCACACTTGTTAATGTCCTGCTTTGTGTTGACCTGTTTGTTTTATGACGGTATTGTGTTTTTAACATAACTAAATAAATGTGGACTTCTAATTAACAAGATGTTTGTAATTATGCCATGGCAATCACTAGAAACACCGTCATAACAAAATGCTTTAAACTGAGTCCCGTCATGCCATATATTATGTATATATTTGTAAAAAGTCGATGGCCGTTGGAATGGTATTTCAAAAATGATCGCTATTTCTGATTGAGGTTTTATTTTTAATGGCGTTGACGAGGCAGTCCTTTCTTATAGTAAAATCAGTTTATTGTACATTTAACACATAGCGTTCCACATAACAAGAAGCAGACAAGAGACACAAAACACAAACCAAGCTGCAGCGAATTACATGACGAAAAACAAAACAGAAGAGAATGAGGGATTATTCTAATAGCAAGTATTTATATATGGGGAAGAATCGGGAAAAGATTGTAAAAAATACAGTCACGTGTCTAGGTGAAGGGAATAACTAGTTGTTTATTGAAATGACATCATTGTTTAGGGTATATTAATCTCCATTACTAAAAGGGCATGAAAACCATTAAGGATCCTATATTTCTTGGAATCGCTAATAAATCTATCAAATTTTAAGGTCTAAAGAATCAGTAATAAACCAACATGTTTTTAATGCTTGAAAAAGAGACGCGTTTCGAAATAGGGTATTAGGATTTATGAATTAGATTTTATAAACAAAGGAGATTCGAATTATGAGTAGATATCAATTTAAGTTAATACATGTACATATATATGTAGCAATAACTCCCTTTGTAATGCTAATTGATTTCTCAAAATGTATCACACTAAGCGAATCCACACTGAGTGAGACATTATTACTAAAAAAAATAAGTACAGTGAAATATGTTTAACGCGAAAACGTTTAAGACAAAATATCGCTTAACACGAAGTAATATAACGATTCTGGCAAACTATGTGTATACTTTTTTCGTCTTAATACGAAAGGAAGATCGCTAAACACGAAAAGATTTCTCTTCTGGGATTGAACAAAATATGGAAATCACCAACTGCACGGGGGAGATTTTAGAGAAGTGTGGAATGAAACAAAGGTGGTTTCAAATGTTTCGTAGAAAGGAGGCTAATTTGGCTTTGAAATACCCTCGGAATAGCCTGTGACACGAGCCAATTTTGTAAATCTAAGCTACTTCTACCCTCAACTCCTACGAACACAACCAAAACCATCTCATCTATCATCAGTTGATTTTGGAACTCGGTGACAAGTACATGGCAAAACAAGTAAAAAACTGTGACTTTGGCTTGCGCCTTTATTAGAAAAAAAATTTTGCGAGCACAATGACAAAGAGATGAGGGGAAAGCAAACTGCTAGTTCACTTAAAATGAAAATAGGCCTTCTTAAGACTGTTGTTTAAAAACAGAAGACGGAAATGAATATCTGTCTAACTTTTGGTATTTCTAAACTCTACATTATCAACATCAATTTTAAAAAAAGAGAGCGAATTACGGAAATGTTTGAACACACATATATACATATGTTAATAAATTGTACTCTAAAAAATTGTGTTCTTTTAACATGAAAAAATATTTCAGTCCCTTCAGTTTTGTGTTAAATGGTTTTCAGTGTAATTCTTTCTCGTCAAATTTGTTTAAAACGAAATTATTGCACATTTACCAAAAAATAACGTAAAATGTGAAAGTGTGAAGCAAAAATAATGGAGCAATTTTATTGCTTTATGTTAAAATAAAGAAAATCACTATTTTTAATTTAAAATACCGCAAAGTCTTTCTTACTGAATTTCTTTTCTTCGTATATCAAGCTATAACACATAATTGTTTTTCTCATTTTCCCCTTGTTTCAGAGTTTTTTCTCGATCATTGTCTTTCATTAATTTAGATGTTCTTCAAATGCGGCATTGAGAATTATTCTTTAAAAATAGAGGTTTTGAAATTAGAGGAAATGTGACACATAATTAAAAATTTCCACGAATAATGATGCAATAACTACAAATAGTGAGAAACACAAGTTTTAGTTGCAAATCACTTTCACAAAATTTATTACTTCAAGCTGAAATTTTTCCAAAAGTTTTATAAAACATTTATATAATTGCACTAAAGCTATATAAATGTTTCGAAATTTAAGGTAGCAAGGCTTTCAGGGATATACAAAATTCCAAAAATTACTTATTAAAGAATAATTTTTTTTTAATTTCTAGGCGAGATCTGTTTTTATTTAGAAATACCTAAACTAGGGATTAATGTAAAATGGTTAGAGGAGAAATGGGTGAATTTATATGACTGCAGTCAAAGTGTTTATATTTAAAGTAACTAATTTGAAAGAAGGAAAATATTATGCTTATGTTCAATCTAAACTTCTGATCATATTATGTAGTTACAGAAGCTTAAGATTGAAATTAAATACGAATTTATCTTCTTTTTGCTGTTAATATTAAAAAACTAATATTTAATTGTATTTTACAGGTTACTACGAGATAAAATAAAGCACTCCATATCGTTACTTCTATTCTTATGCTTCTTCAGATACAACTGTAACATTAGCATAAAATATTTTCCAAAAACAACTTTTAAAACTATAATTGTTCAGAAGAATCAAGAAACGAAAAGTAAAACTAATGTTTCCAAAAAAGATGTAAAATTTTAGTGTCAATGTCGTGCATGTGTCTGTGTAAGCAATGCAATTTTAAAAAAAAAAATCCCTTATAAACACATGCACCAATTATCTCGCTGCTAACTTTAATGATGTTTGTGGTATTTCCTTTTGAACATGAGTCTTAAAAGTCTCTCTCTTTTCACCATTTTTCACTGCTGAGACATCATGCAAGTGTATCAAAACTGTTACACATTGCATCTTTTGGTAGTATACATATACAAGGGGTGATCAAATGAAAAGGTACGAAACGACACGGTGGGTACAAATATAGACTTTATTCAAAATATACACCATAGGCCTGAGCACAACGATCCCACTGATGAACAAGCCGCAGGATTCCTTGTTCCCAGAATTCCTGTGGCTGTGACGAGACCCAGTCCTTCACAGTGTCCTTGAGTACGTCGTCCCAGTTGAAGCGCTTTCCTTTCAAGTGTTTCTTCAGTGGATCAAACACATGGAAATAGCAGGGTGACATGTCCAGACTGTAGGATGGATGGTCCAACGTCTCACATTGGAACTTGTCCAGTTCCATTTGTGTGACTCTGGAGACGTGTGGACGCGCATTATCATGGAGCAGAACCACACCCTCCGTGAGCAGCCCCGGTCTTTTGTTCTTGATGGACCTGCGTAGGCGTCGGAGTGTCTCACAGTACACATCGGAGTTAATGCTTTTTCTATGCTTGAGTAATTCTGTGCTCGCATCATTTGGACGCCGCTTTTTATAAGAGCCTTTGCTCTCTCCTGCGCATGCGGGCACCCGCGCATGATCCGATCCCACTCAGAGTCTCCAATGGCATCCCGAGATGCCTCGCTACATTCTCCCTTGGCGGAATATGCAAATATTTAACTGTTTCATTATTATGTCGTTTCGTACCTTTTCATTTGATCACCCCTTGTATATCAATCTGTCCATCCATATTTTGACATATTTACTACTTTTTTAAATTGCTTGGATTACAATGATGGAAGCAAGATTTTTAGCACAGAACTTTGAAGAAAGTATCTAATTCTTCTAATATCTTCTCAAAATCCACCATTTCTGAGAATGCTATGGAATCTTAAATTATGTGCATTCGATGATCGTAAAGAATTTAAAGTACGGAATTGCGTTTGAATTGATTCTTGTTCTTATATACGTTCAACAACTGTTAGTACCAGATCAGCGATTCGAAAGCAGTCAAGTGGTTATTAAAGATTAAATAACTATCAAAGTTATATTCTGAGTAACCATCAGTGGAATAAATGTAACTAAGTACTTGAAAATTGCTACTTTAAGTCGCCCATAATTCATTTTTATGATAATGTTTACATTTCGTACACTGAAATGCTTTTAAAGTGATGTAAAACTTTTATTATATACCTTATGAACTCCGAACAATTTTCTCTTAACATTTCTGGAACTAATGTTTGAATTCTTTTCATTGAAATTGAAAAATATATAGGCTATTTAAATAGAATAAAGCAAGGAAAAAATAATGTTTCTATAAAAAGAACAAAAATTAAGCTAGTTTACTTTCTTAATTGATCCATTAACAATGAAATATACTTCCCTATTATATGTTAATGTTAGTTTTATCAAATAATAATGCTAGTAGTAAAGAGAGTAATAGAGACAGTTCTTCTATATAGTAGATGTAGATTATCTCTCAATTTCTTAAATAAAGTTTTTCGTGATGCTGTAATAAATTTACTACGTACTATTGTAACACTTCCAAGGTTCAAGATACTTCGCCAAGTTGGCAACCCCGATTTTGCATATATCGTATGCGCGGAATTAGCACCCATCATATGCTTCCTTTCACATTATGCCGTCAATACGGTTGTGATAGTATGTTATTGCAAGCTCTCGCAGAAAAATATCGCAACGACTGTCAGAGTAGATATAGATTATCTCTCAATTTCTTAAATAAAGTTTTTCGTGGTGCTGTAATAAATTTATTACGTACTATTATAACAATTCCAAGGTTCAAGATATTTCGCCAAGCTGGTAACCCGATTTTGATTGTGTCGTGTGCGCGGAATTGGCACCCACCATATGCTTCCTTTCACATAATGTCGTCAATACGGTTGTGATAGTATATTATTGCAAGCTCTCGCAGAAAAATATCGCAATGACTGCCAGGACTGAAATCGTTGCGTTAAAAGAAAGGCGTTACCTTATACTAAGATTTATTAACAATCAATGGAACTAACAACTTAACTTTTTAACAAGTCGCTAGAGCTGCAGGTTAATCAAAATCTGAGGACTTTATCAATGTTGAAGGGGGTAGCTTCAGTGATGAAATTAACAGAAGAGGACCCCCAAGAACAAATTTTGCGGCGGGGGGGATAACAGTTGAATAGTTTGTACAATGGGGGTTGGTCCACCGTTAAGCGGACAGGGGGTAAAACCCCTCCCCTCTACTTTTATTTTTAAGAAATAAAACATTCTCTCCGGCATTGTAATCAATTTGACTTTTATGCAAATATTAATATATGACACGGTTTAAATTTCGAACATGCAGTCATAGTATATGAAATTTAACATTCGCAGGTGATTCGGAAACAATCCATTCTCAATGATGTCTCAAAATTCTTGCTAAGAGTCCATTGCCGTAGTTTTTTGAAATCCTTGTGATGAAAAAACTGTAGTGTAAACGTAGTAAAATGCACAAAATGTTTAAAAATTACTTGAAAACGTTGTTAGTGTATAAATAATATGTAATGAATTTTGATTTTTTTTGTGTGTAGAAGAACTTTTAAGAAAATATGAATGTTCTACATCATCATTACATCATTTTGCGAAATCAATCCCTTTGAACATTGTAGGTGTAGTTTTTATCTTCGCTAACCCTTACATACGGCATACATAATTTTGTACAATATACTGAACATTTTAACAAAAAATAGTCAAATGTATTCCATAATGGTAAAAATTATCTGATATCATAATTAACTAATTAAAAATTTAGAAATGATTTAAATGGTGTTTAATATAGAACGTTGCAGCTATCTAAGTTATTCAATGTTTCATTATTTGTATGATATTAAATCAATACATTAGGATTATAATTGCTCATATAAACTGCTTAAATATATAAAAATAGTGATAGATTTGAATCATTATTACAAAACATCAAAATGATATTAGAAAGAAGAAAAGCTTATTTTAGTTAAAACAATGATATAAAAAATACAAATTTTCTAAAATATTTAAAAATTTTAATTTTCTTTACAGAATCACATTAAAATTAAAAACTTTAAATAAATTAAATTTCTACTCATTAGCTTTTCAACTTGAATAAAATTACAGATTAAATAATATTTATCAATGAAAAAGAGTTGATTTTTTAATATTCTACAAACAATTTTACGTAAGCCCTTAATAATATACAGAGTTTAAAAACGAATTCAATAAATGACTAAGTATTAAGAATATTCAGTTATGCTTATTTAAAAGTAATTCAACTTAATATTTTACTTTAAAGTTTACTTAATATTACAGTTATCAATAAAATCTAAGCAAGATCGAATTTAAATTGAGTCTCTAACTTTATCAATCACAGTAAATTAGATTAATTGTATTTAATTAATTCAGTGATGAAGATATTAAGAGGCAGAGCATGTAATATACACTTTTGTACTGATTGAAATAAGCAATTTGGGTGAACACGTCAATTTGTACATTTTCATGAAATGTAGCTTAACAATGAAAATGGAAAGTGCATGAATTAGAATATATAACATACAAATCAAATAAAAATTGAAACAGCCGCAGCGAACATTTTGTTAGTTAATTTGATGTTATATTCTCTATATAGGGGTAAAAAAAATACAATTTTTTTTGTAATTAATTTTTGGAAATTCTATAATAAGCAAAAATACAAAAATATCCATAATTAAAATGTACACACTTTTATTCAACAGCTAAAAAAATATTAAGGAATTATTACGCTAATTAAATTTCAAAATACTAATAGATGTTTGACAATCATTTTGCCCCTACTGACGCGAAAGAGTTCTTTTTTGACTTTATGCAGAGAGCAAAATACTGTGTAGCTTACATCTTGCTGCATGAGGTATGTTTTCGCAGTTTCCAAAGAATGTAAAGCATTAGAAAATGTAACAGTTTTGATAGGAGTTTCATTATCAATTTCTGTATCAGAATCATTATTCATCGGCTCAGGTAAATTAACAACTTCCTCAACTAAGTTTCCGTCCTATTCAAAACTCAGACAATAGCTTTCACTTGTGACTCATCTGCTCCTGTAAAGTTTAATAATAGCCAGCACCCTTTCTCGTCGAAATTTTCTCCTTCAAAAAAGGAGTCTTTTTCTGTCCCGGACAAAAAATATGCCATTAAAAATGTGTTATTTTCTAATATAATGTAATAAGAAATCAGCTGTTAAAATAATACGTTTATTAGGTATTTATTATTCCGTAAATAATTAAATAGAAGGAGTTTGCCTTCATTTTAATCGGATAAAGGGAAAAATTCGTTAAATAGAGATTCGGTAAATCAGGTTCCGACTGTACTTTAAAAACAATTATTTATTCCATTATATCATTTACTTTGTTAAAGATACTAATGTCATGCATGTTTAAGATATACAAAAAAAATGTAATTTGATGTTAAGTATTAGAATTAATGTTCTTTAAATTAAACTCTGCTATGTAAATAACAAAACTGAAAAAATAAGCCATTTGGCGATATCAAATCTGCATAATAAAGTAAAAGTTAATGTTGCAGTCATGTATAACAATAATTATATTCCATTCCCACATTTAAGGAAAATCGTTAATGTTTCTTACAGCCTCCGACGTAAAATCGCAAAAAGAATAACATGAAAGAAAATAGCCTTAAACAATGATTTAAGCTTAAAGTCATTTATTTTTAGCTATTTTTAGTTGTTCTTTTAATAGAAGGAATAACTTAAGCTAATGAGGTATATCTTTTTATTTCAGTCGTAATGTATCACAAGATTAAATGATGACCTGATAGAAAAAGAATTCCTTGACAGCGTTTTAAATAAGCATAATGACTCTTTGCTCTTGTTCATTCTATGTAACAACTTAAATGTTTCTACTTGCAATTAGATTGTAAACGATATTTTTTCTTTTGCCCATCTATTAATCGATTATTTTAATCCTAAATTATTTAGATTTGTATTCAGTTTTATTCCTTACAGAATCAATAGTTCAATTTGTGTGTGATGTGCATTATCCTTTAATATAAAAATAATCACTCTATAGATTTCAATTTTTTCATTGCATGGCAAAAATATGGATAAATATTTTTTCTTGTATTTATATTTATTCGTAAAAAATGTATTTTCAATTAATAAAATTTTAAATAAGAAATCCCAAGCAAAGTTTCTTAAGCCAAAGCTTTAAATTATTCAATAAATAAGACTAATTTTATTGAATTATTTAGATTAATTCTAATATTATCTTGCACTACTTTATTTACGATTTTATCATAGTACTTTTGGATTTTACAAATCATAATCAACGTTGTGTTTTCATTCCCTCCTGTAAGTTACACATGACATCCCAAATATATTACAATGCATAAAATTTAATTTAAATGCATAAATAAGTGAAATTTATTCAACTATCTAAAAACAGTTCTGCTACTTTTAAATAAACTATATTGATGTAAAATTCAGTAATTAAATGTAATAATCTATTTTTTTAATATAATTTTATATATTGCTTGCATAGAAGAAATATATAAGAAATATTTCTTATTGGGATATCGTTACTACATAGAAAATCATTACAAAAATATTCGTAATAATATACATATATTGTACCTATAATTTTAGTTTTACTTAATAATAGTAGTTTATATATTATATAAGAATATATTAATAGTATTATATCAATAGTATTTTATCAAAAATATTTTTAAATCATAAGTTTTGTGATGTTTTCATTGGCTTTTACTTTTAAAGTTTTGAATTTATAATTAGATCCCTGTATCTGACAATAACTGGTTTATTGTTTTTTTTATTCGAGAGTTTTCTAAACATTTTGGAAATTTGTTTAGATATATAAGCTTGCTTATTAACACTGAATTTAGAACTTCTATATCAGTAAACAGGTCCATTATACTCCATAGGATTTTGTTCAGCATTACAAACAAAAAATTGGAGGATTGACAAGCCATAAAATTGGTTATCCTCCCCTCAGTCTGTAATGTCCATACGTATTGCAGCATCTATCTCATTGTTGCTTCCAAAGTTTCAATGATCTATTTTGATCTTTACTATGTAAATCAATTTTGTCTTTCAAATTGATTATATTAAAAAATTATACATTATTATTATTAACACAAAGTCTAAAATTGATTATGTTTCTGAAGTAAAAAGCAATTGAATTCACACGAATATTCAATCAATCGTAACTTGTCAACACTCTTATGAAAAGTTTTCTACATCTGATACAAAAAAAAATATTCAATTGTTATCTATTTGGTATTATTCTGTTTGTATTTACGACACAACAGACGCTTCACTCATTTTCTAAATTTTGTAATGAATTTAGAAATAATACAAAAATGGTTGAAACATTACAAAATTAATTGATTTGAATTTTTATCTTTACACTCTAAGGAAACGTGAGAGCTTTAGCAGATGAATCTCGGAATTTTGAATCAAGTTCAAGAGATGAGGGTTTTCCCCTGAGCTGACAAAATATATGCCATTTGAAACGTACCTTCACCACTAATCTCAATTACAAACTCATTTATTCAAACAGTAACTTTTTTTAAAAAACTCATAGAACCTTTCTCACTTTAGATATATACAAGCTGCAATTCCTAAGAGTCCAAGAAGGAATACCTTATCTATTATTTCTACCTATGTTAATGATATTCACGGAAAATATTATCTGCTTCCATGCAGACGACACAACGGTTACTGGCCGATCACAAAAACCCACGCTCAAACTATCACAAAATTCACACCCTGGTACTGCCCTGGTTCCACTGGTGATTGGTTGCATGAATGGAAGATTGCTCTGGATCAGGGGTTCTTAACCTTATTCCCCGTCTGTGTACATATGACAAACACGTATTACTAGGGTGCAGTTTAAAATAAGTAATATAAAAAAAATTTAAGTCAACTCCTATTTAGATAAAAAAAATTGTTTTAGTTAATTTTTACTAAATAGTTACATTTAATATTAATATGTATATACATATAGCAGAATCACAACATTAAGTGGCAATTATTTTTTGTTAATTATCATTAAAGTATAGTATTGTCATCTAAAACAGTCGTGTACATAAAATTTCAGAAAAATTGAGCGCTTTAAAATGTGAGGAAAATACCTTTCCAAGTTTTGACACAAGTTGCCAAAAATGATGCCAACATGGCTGTATTTGTAATTCTTTGAATAATTAATTTCAGTCAATTAGTTTTAATTAAATTATTATATTGTCACCCCAAAGAGTAGTGTGTAGAAAATTTCAGCTCAAATGAGTGCTTTAAAATCTGAGAAAAAAAACCTTTTCAAGTTTTGACTCAAGTCGCCAAAAATGATGCCAATGTGGCTGTATTTGTAATCCTTTAAATAATTAGTTTTAATCAATTAATTTATATTAATTATAATTAAATTATTGCATTGTCATCCAAAACAGTCGTGTATGTAAAATTTCCCCTCAATTGAGTGCTTTAAAATGCATTTTATTAACGATTGAAAATTTGAACAAGATAAATATATATATATATAAACAGAGTGAGAGAGAGAACTCTAATAGTAGGAATTGAATCATAGTATAACAATTCTTGATATTTCTTTATTTTATTGCAATCATAAGCATCATAAACAACATCCTACGCTAAAAAGGTAATACAAATTAAAAATAATTACTATATTAATGCGATTTTTGGCATTGCCTATTACCCACGATTGATATTAAGACGGTATATAGCGGACAGTCGCGCGCACATTGGCACCAGCGGGCACGGGATTAAAAACTCCTTCTCTAAATGTTTCAAAAACTAAACCAATATTCCCTTCAAAAGACAGATTCTAAATATTTATTTCAGAAATAATGTAATATCGTGGCCTGAACACATCAAATACATGTATGTAATTTTGAATAAATCACCACAAAGTTCACATTACACACTTCCCATTACAAATAAAGTTTAAGAAAATTACTCTTATTTTATATCCACAAATCTCAGAAAAATCTATGAGCAGAGAAGGTAAAACAAATTTCTTATTCCAGGGAAAGCAAAATGCTTATCTATATTCAAAGCTTCAGACCTTTGTCTCCCCATATTGGAAACACGCAACAAAGAAAAATATAGATTTACCTTGGAAAGTCTCAATACATTAAGACAAATCCTTAACGCTCGCTATATTCTGGGAAACAAAGATTTCAGAGCAGCGAGCAAACCATTTTCCATTAGACAAATAATGGAAACATTTATGAACAGATTATGATAAAATTGATAACTGTCTAATTCCAATTGTTGCCGGTATCGAAAAAAGCACCCTAGATTCAAATATTCTTAGACAATGTATTTTACCTGCTTTTGTGTATATACACTAATTAAATTCTTTATTAAATACAAGTTCAATAAAACTTAATTGTCAACAATTCTTATTCAGTTAACAATTCGAAAACGAATTGCAAGCTGTGTGGCTAGCAGGAATTTTTCCAATCTAATAAAAGGGGATTTCATGGATATTTCTGATAGCCAGTCAAACTGCTAACTGCCATGCACTCGTTTTCTCACAAAAAATATGCAAACTCAGGTTTTTTTTTATTACAGCTGGAATTTGCTAAGATAAACCCTACCTTGATCAAATTAATTTTCGGTTTTTTTTCAACTTTTTTTAGAGATATTTTTAATTAGTCTAAGATTAAACTCCTTTACATTTTAAACTTTATGCATTAGATTTTTTACATTTAAAAGTACTTTTACAAATGAGCAAGACATCTTACAGCCATTAAAGTACTGCAATACTAGGAATTAAGATTATTGGACAAGGGTTTAAGTGTTCCAAATCTATACGCAGACGTATATTTCTGGGGATAAGGAGAGGGCACAAACTTTCTTTATCCCTAGGAACAGCGGTTGTACCTCAACCGAAGTAAATGAGAAAACATTTCCGGAGAAGGATATGTACCATCATCATCAACATCCACATATCTGGCAAGACAGACCCTCGTGGACCAGTGTCTTCTTTTAAAGTTTCCTCCAGTGACCTCTCAATCACCTTCGTTCTCCATATTTTCTCATTTATAATCACAAAGTCTGATTCCACTGAGTCTGTCCATTTCAGCCTTGGTCTTCCACGCTTCCGAATCCATGTGACTTTGAAATGCAGTATCTTTTTGACAACATTATCAAATGGCATTCGAATTATGTGGGTCATCCAATTAATTCTATTTCTTTTTATGTATTTAATGATGTCGGATTGTTTATAAATTCCACATAATTCAAAAAATGTATCTTCTTCCCCAGCTATTCTTTTAATTTACACCTCCAAGTTTACTTCGAAGCATTTTCCTCCCAAAAGATGCTCTTTGATTTTCTTCCAGTTTTGTTATTGTCCAAGTCTCAGATGCATCTGTCTGAACCAGTCTTTTGTAAAATAAATATTTTGTATTTCTTGAAAGAAATTTAGGTTTCAAAAATCCTCTTCAGTCCATTAAAAGACCTTATTTGCCAGGTGTAATCAAATCTGGATTTCATAAGATAGGATATGTACCACCGAGCTTAAAAGATTAATATAATGAAAAGTCTATATAGATTTTATTTAATTGTTTATAAAAGACATTTTAAATTTTATTTTATATAAAATCTATAAAAAACAACTTTTATTTTCCCTGTTGAGCAGTACCCTACGACACTTTACCCATTTTATTAGAATTCATTGAGAGAGAAATTTCTAGATGCTTCCAAACCTTTATTTTGATATTATATAACATATTAGTAAAGTAACTAAGTAATTTATATATATACTAACATATAAAACATACTAAATGTATACCAATGCATTCAACATTACATACATTAAAATAATTTGAAAATAAATAAATTTTGAAATGTTCACATACATCTATGTAAGAAATTTTAAATTAATTTTGAAAAGTAGAATAAAAGCATGCTATCTATATGCTTATGCTAGTCTATTATTGATTTCAAAAAGAATAAATAATCATAAACAAAGACATGCGAAGAGTTCTATTGTATGGTTATAGTACATAATAATTCAATTTAATAGTGTCAATCACTTGTTTTTGGAGTTCAAATGCGCAATTACTATACGAACCCTTAGTTCGTGTTTTAAAAACAACAAAAGATAATTAGTTGTTTTCTGGAACAATGTAAAACCTTCAGTGACATGGATAGCATTTTTTATGCAATATGCCATTCATTTATTAAGCAATATATGGTTAAAAAACTTTTTTCCCATTCGAGTAAGAATTTCTGAACGATTATTTTCTTAACGAAGTCGCTTTATTTTGATGGCAACACATTTCTTCTGATAATTGGAAGAAAAATGTATTCGATGAAAGTGGTTTTTTTTTTCGTCTGCTTCCTTTTCTTCGACGTTATTTTTTACGATTAATATCATTACGTTTTCTTTTGGACTTAGTTCAATTTATAAATGAATTTTTCTTTGAATGCGTTTTGTGTAAAAAGGTTTTTTTTCTTTTTTTTTTTCTGTTAAGTTAACTTTAGTTCTTAGAATAATAATAAAAAAAATAGAAGATTGCTTTTCTCTTCTATTTTTTAGTTGTAAAACATTAAGCCTTTTTTAAGGCTGAAAATCTTACTTTTTACTCCAGATAATTTCTTTCTTTAGAACATACTTATAATGAATATCGTTTCGTTTTTTCCCAAAATCGCATTATTTTTATCAGTTTTTTTTATATCTTAAGTAATAATTTTAAGAAAGTTTTTGTCTCTTATGCAAAATAAGCAAATTCTTTTCTAGTAAAATGAGTAATTGTTCAGTCTATCAACGAGTGGAAGGTGATGTATACATTTTTCGCAAAACAATATATGCACTCGGAAGAAACTGAATCGTAATTATGAGACTGAAAATGTATTTATTATAGGCCAGATGTGGGGAACCTTTTTGACATTGGAGGACACATGTAAAATATGCAGTAGTAAAGGAGGTCGCATAGGTTGATGTACCCTATAAGTGCAACTTTTATTACATTATTATAGTTTTTTGTATAGATTTACCAATTTTGTGCGTTATATAGAAATATCATAAAAAAGGTTCAATCTTTATTTACTTATCAATTGACTTAAAAAGTTATAATGTAAAATATTTTTGTATTCACATAATGTTATAACACGTTTCTACCTCTGACTATTACTTTCTTACAAAATTATAAAATTCATAGATATTTTTGTAACTTTTCATATTTCACAGTTGGTATTTTTATATTATAACCATACATAAATACATATTATATGTATATATATATATATATTTGGATCGATCTTCATAACACAAAACCTCTACTGATCCTCTAAACGTGCATGTCTGGTAGTGTTGCCATGTTACACTAGGTGGCGTTCTAACATTTGAAATATCAAGTGACTATTCCCATGAGAGTTATTAAACATTCATGCTGTTCTTTATTTAATTCCATTAATTTGAAAACTGTTGTAATCTATGTAATTAAATATTAATTAATACAAGGGCTAGCTTTTATGAAGGCCCTACAAGAAACTCACGGAGGCCGTGGGTTTCCCACCTCTGATATAGGCAATGATATGTAAATGATTAAACTTTAGACGCCAATGAAACATGGGGAAGCATGCGTGAATTTGAGATGTGTACCTGAAATAATAGAAAAATTCATATACTCGTGTCTTAGAGCTATTCCAACGGTGGTTGTGGTGCACGATATTGGAATTAGAGATTTTATCCTAATAATTCCTATCCTATGGCAGTGTAAATAGTTGAGGGTTTAAGGAGGGACCAAGTGAAATTTTTTGGTTGAACAGGCAAATCAGCCTCAACCTTTGTCCAAAAAATAAAGTACTTGCTTGGTGTTTGTAAGAGCATATCAGAGAAGTAAGAGTTCTCTTGTAGAGATTCAGGACAACCCAGAAAATCAAATGAGAGAGAAGATCGCTTAATCGCAATGTCCGCAATGACAGAGTAGCTAGAATTAATTTGAATCTATTCACCACCCTTCAAGCATGCAATGGTATCAAGGGAAACCCTTTGGAAACGACTGATCAATGCTGATCTCAGGTATCGATTTCCATTAAAACGTCCACTAACCCTTCAACATAGGAAGCGTTGTTTGAATTTTTTGCTAATGTCCGTCAACATGGAGTGTATCCAATTAGAGGAATGTAATCTTCAGCGATGAACGCACAGTGCTGATGAACAACCACTGAACACAAGTGTGAAAGCGAAAAAATCGGTTCTCCGAACCTGCATTTGTTTGTCGAAAGGCATAAGCCATTATTCCAAATATGCAGTATGAGGAATATTTCACTGATAACTCGATCATCTCTCTTAATCATCCTTCAACACACTTTTCCAGTCACAGTTAATCGGAAACATTTTGATTCCGATTGTACTGCTTATGGTATATATTCGGCCAGGTTCTAATAGTCAGCAATACAATGCTCACCCTAAGCCGCTTCACGATATTCCCAATGCTATGTGATGTATCCCCAGGGACTACTCGGTCAACAGATCTTTAACCATTACAGCAAGTCTGAGATATTCATGGCAAACAATTACACAATATCAAATTAACGTTAATTTAACAAATTAGTTGTGAAATTTATGGTAAAACATATCGCAGGTCATATAAGACTACTTATTCAAATGTATTGATTTAATGTCATAAATTCTTAGTATAACGAACTTATAATCTACATTTATAATAATTTAGATCTTACACTACATGCATGTAGGGTTTCGTGATGATCGCTGGAGCTTTTTTGAGTACACATATTTTTGCAGTCAAGGTTTATCTTCTGTTACAATTTACTTATGTAAACTGTGATAAAATACTACAAAGCTGAACTTACATGCCATAATATATTACCATTCATTAAAAAAGTTCTTCATATGAAAACAAAAAAAGCCAGAATTTTTTTACGTAATCATTTCAATGAAAAATAATAATAATTATTATTTATATATAATATATCCTATCAAATCTACCATAATATTTAACTGCTTATTATTGAAATTGCACAGAAGATAGCTTCAGGGTATTTGTATTATCATTGTTAGGGGTTTGGCTCGTATTAAAATCAATATAATTAATAGTTATATTTACCTGAGAGAAAATGTGATTGATATAAGAAGTAATCGGAATATGTACATGAAAACATTTAAATCTTAGGCATTTCGGATGAAAAGCCTTCTCAAAAATGTAATTTGTGAGTCAAAAATTATTAAATTCATCAAGTATATTTATGAAAATACGACACTTAATTTAAACGAATTATGTTTTACGTAAAACGATTATAAAACGATACGGTACACTAAAACAAAACAAGAAGCACAAAGTTGCTTCAACTATTAAATGATACGCGCGTTTTTTTTTTCTTTCTTATTATTCAATATTTTTCAGCTAAGAACTACAAACATCCCTTGGGGAACATGAACAAAGAAAAAAAAAGAAAAATGTATAAAGCAAAACGAAAAAAAAGTGTCACAGAATACTAACTCAGATTAGTTATTTATAATGCCTCTATTTTCCATTTAAAAAAAAATTCTATTTTATATATATAAAACTTTCTATTTTATTAAATATTTTTTTCTATCCTATTTTTGATAGAGGAATATTGTCGAGGGACATCGTAATTTTGAACCATTTCAAAGTTTCGATAATATATGATCTTGTACCCTTTACCCAAACTTCCGCAATACAATAGCGTGTGAGGAGTTTCAGCCACACCACACAGTAACATGCATCAGCCTTTCTAACACGGTCGATATCGAATCCACGATTTAACGGGAAAACGCTACCCATGAATTCACAAATATGACCACTCTATTATCTCACAAACGAAATAAATTAAAAATTAACCTAGTTAGATTATTATATTGTTATACAGATCGGGGTTCGTGGATTTTATGCTATCGGTTTTCAAGAGCAAAACAGTTCTTTAGGAGAGATGAAAATTTATTGTAGAAAAACAATTCTTAAAATACAAGATACATACCATCTACAGCGCTCAGTGAGTAAATATTAACGCAATCGTATTCAGCTCCACGATTGTGACGACGGACTTCGGAATTTTGAACCATGGACAAGAGACGAAAACAACAGATGAGCTGGCACCGCCCCTCTTCTACCTTCCACACCCACCAACAGATATTTAAGCCCCAACAGATTTAACGTGCATCACCTCCCTACACGGAGGGTCTTCAGCAGCTCTAGGCAAGAATTCATGATCCGCCATTCACCAGGCTAGTGCGGACTCTCTACAGTGCTCAGACACAACTCTCTCTCTACCATTGTCTAAAAATACCAATACGTAATGTTAAAAATTATCCTCAAGCAACCTTTGGTTCTCTTTAACAGGCGAGGTAATACTGATTTAGTCCCAGCGAGGATTCCTATTTATAATCTGCTCAATTTTCCTCAAAAAATCCATTTAGGGCGTAGATCATGATATAAATAGATTTCTCCAGTAATTTTCAGAAGCATCCATATGATAGTCAAGTCACGAAAAGTGATGCCAAATTGGCAGTATCGCCATTATTTCGCCAAGTTTCGATTGAAAAGCCATTATAATGTAAGAGGCAGTGTTGCTCTTAAATAATACAATTTTATCGTAAAATAAATACATCAGTATATTAAAGTATTAAACGTCCAGATATAAATTATTTACGCTATTTTAAGCATTAATTACACAACATACAAAACAATATTATTAGCTTGTTATTACAGGATATACTTTTTTTTAAGATTTGAAAAGTTTTTTAAAGTTCATTTCAATGAACGACGTGAAGATAAATGATATTTTCCATTAACATATTTCTAAATGATCATTAATATGTTTTTTAGAAGGAAAAATATCTTTCGGACTTTTATAAATTGTGAAGTTAAAGCAAAGAATATCTGTGTGTTTTTCTTCCATCATTTGATAACTATTCCGCTGAATTATTGGTTTCCCAGATGATGACTTTTCCAGTTCGAAAGTTGGCTGAAGAAGTACTTAGGCTTTTATTTCGTGCTGATTCGGTAAAGAATTTATAAAACTTTTCCGGTGGTCGCTTTTAGGAAAAGAAACTTAAACGCTAGTAATTTTTTATTTAATGGAGGGGTCTGAAGTATTTCTTAGATAAATGAAAATTTCTCTTCCTGAGAAATTTTTTTTAAAACTGTAACATAAGAATCGAATTAAATGAAAAAGCAATTGGGTTTCTTAGTAAAATACAATAATGTATAATTTATCGCCACTTCGTGTTAGAACACGAAATTTTTATTGTAAAAATACATTATTTCCAAACAAAATTTTAATATATATTTTTAAATGGCATAAAATAGTAAGTCTCAAAAAAATTTTGTCTATGCAGTTTACACCAAATATTAAAAAGAATAATTACGAAACACTACATTTTTTCTGAAAGGAAAAATTTTTAGTTTTAAAAAAATCCCACCATTGTTTCAAGTAATTATCTTGCAGATGCTTAAGTTAATACTTTTAATTAATTAATTACTCAAAAATAACTGTGTAGTAAAAATTAAACTATAAAATATTAATTTGAAATTTCAGCTGAAGTTTTTATATGAAAGGATCTCAATTTAAGAGCATTAAGTTTTTGGATGTTTACTTTATCGTTCAAACAAGAAAAATATAACCTTAACTTTAATTTCTGCTGATAAAAGTTTTAGAATAAAGAAAATATTGTGCAAAAAAAAACAAAAAAAAAACAGGAAGTGGTATATTATATTTTGAATATTTTTTTTTAAAAACATTTTATGGAATCAAAATATTTATTTTAAATTTAATTCCAATAAATATTAAAAGCTGTTTTCAAAACTGTTTTCTAAGAAAAACAGTACACGTAGTCCTTACTCCTTTACTAGCTGTTGTTATCTTAACAAAATATTTCTGCAAAAAGCATCTCGGTTTCTTTCATGTAAAACCAATGGTTTTTCTAATGTGGCTTCAAATTTGTTATGAAAATGCATTTTTTTGCATGACTGAATTCCCATTTGCAAATAAATTACTTATTATTTTCGAAAAAACTTTTCTTCGATTTGAACATTTGATACATTTAAGCCGATACATAAGAACAATTTTAAAGACTGCATTTTTTTTCAAAATTCAGCTTAGGAAAGTGAAGTTAAACTTCGTATTTTATTTCTCAAATTATTGGACATATTATATGAAACAGCCGGGCTAACATCGATTTTTTCTCTTTATCTACTTCACCACTAAAGCTTTACTGTTTGGTAAAGTACTTAAGAGACATGTGCGTATATATATAGTTTAAGATATCTTTATAAAAAAACAAATATAAAAGTATTATCATAGTGAAAGGAATAATTAACAGGAAACTAATGAAGTAAATAACTAAACACTAGAGCTAACTTATATTTCTCTTCATATACACACATGTCCATAAATTAAGGATAATGAAGTTCAGGCAAAGAAAGAGATAGAAGCAAAACAAATTTGACTTATTTGTGAAGTCTATTTATTAAACAAAAGGTAAAGAGCAAAAAAGATGCTATATGTTTGACATAATTAATAAAAATTACGATTTTTACTCACTGGAGCAAATTTCAAAAAAGAACCTATTTACAAAAAACAGTATAACATGGTTAGTATGATGGTTAATACGGAGTATGTCTCCCGGACGATGCAATATAGGTCTTACAACGCCTACGCATGCAGAGTATCAAATTATCAATTTGATCTTGGGGAATATTACACCACTCATCAAGCAATGACCTCCGAAGTTCCGGTAGACAGGTGGGAGAGGGTTGACGGGCTGCAATTCGTCGGCAAAGCATATCCCACACATGCTCTATTGGATTCAAGTCCGGTGAGTATGCTGGCCAATCCATACGGATGATATCCTCCGATTGAAGGCATTCGTCTAGAATGTTTGCACGGTGAGAACGGGCATTGTCATCCATAAACAGAAATTCAGCACCCATGGCGCTCCGAAACAAGCGTACATGTTGTTCCAGAATGACATCCCGATAGATGTGGTTTGTCATCGTTACACTCTGAACATGCAGGTCAGTTCGGGAGCCAAGAATAATTACTCCCCAAACGATCAATCCTGCACCACTGTAACGGTGTCGTTCAATGGTGTTCTCTTGGTGGTAACGGATACCTGGCGCTCTCCATATGAAAGTCCGGCGAGAATCAGACTGCAAACTAAACCTGGACTCGTCGGAAAACATCACACAAGACCACTTTTGCGGTGCCCACAATGCATGCTCTCTACTCCAGGTTAATCGCAAACGACAGTGAGTTGCGGTAAGGGGAACACATCTGACAGGCCTACGAGCATATAGACCAATGTGCCCTAAGCGTCTGTACACGGTCTGCCTTGAAAATGGCGTACCGGTAGCTGAAGAGAGCTGACGAGACAGATCTGATGATGTGCTCCGTCTGTTTCCTTTGACAGTAACTGCCAAATACTGGTCCTCATTCGACGTTGTAACTCGGGGGTGACCTGTGCTGTAACATCTACTCACATTACCATCATCTGGGAATCGTTGCCAAAGCCTGGAGATGACACTCTGGGCGATTCCAAGTTCCTCGGATACTTCCCGCTGGGTACGTCCACATTCCAGTCGTCCGATAATTCTACCACGTAAAAAATCATCCAAATGCTTCCTTTGCGCCATAACTATGCGGTTATAGCACTGAAAGGCTTTTAAAGCGCTTGTGAACAATTTTACTTCTTTGCCACCAGTCCTTATATACCCCTCTCTTACACTCTCGTCATTGTGACGTACTATCCGCGCCATCTGGTGGTTTCCTGTAATTTGCATATTCTTCTTCAAGATGTGTGTGATAATTCTACAGGTGAAATTTTAATTTTAGAGTTCAATTTCTGTGTGATTCTGAATTATCCTTAGTTTATGGACATGAGTTTATTACTTTTATTAAATCTCGTGTGGTTGTAGACATTATGTAATATTAATGTTTAGTTACAAATAACGAAACAGAAAATATATACAATAAAATAAGTTAAACGCGAAAACGCTTAAGACGAAATATCAGTTATCACGAAATAATACAACGGTTCCTACAAAATACTAAGTATTTTTTCTCTTAACACGAAATGAAAGTCGCTTAACATGAAAAAATCTATCTGAGAATGGACCAAACACCAGGATGGCAGGCAGAATTTAAGATGGATGTTTGAGAAAACTGCTGTACTATTGGACTATCCTACTGTATCTTTGGAAGAATTCATTGCAGTAGATAATAATGTGTCCAATTATGACAGACAAAGACATTTTAGAGTTTGTTCAAAGCTCAAAAAATATCGTTGATGCAGATTCCGACGACAAGAATGAAATGAATAAAACAGCTCATTTTCCCCTATCATCCGAAGTGAAGAATTTCATGAAAAATAAGCTCAGTCATTTAGACACGCGTTCCAATGCTGAAATAAATATCAAAACGGACGTCATCCAACAATCGGTTAACAATTTGATGCTCAAAATCACGATGCGAAGAAAATATCATATTATTTTCCAAAAACTCAATTAATGCTTTGTTTTTCAAAACATTGGAAAATTTTGAATTAATTTTCATTAAGCTGATGTGAATGTTTGGGTTTCATTGGTTTTTTTTTATGAAATACATGCACATGTACATATCTATGTAAATAAAATGTACTCTGATAAACTTAATTTTGTTGAATATATGTTTTTTGTAATACCCTTTAACGCGAAAAACATTTCGGACCCCTGAGTTTCGTATTAACCAATTTTCCCACAGTATATGCGTTAACGCATTTTTTTAAATACTTTTTGTTTTTTGAAGGTGTAGAGAGAGAGAGAGAGAGAGAGATGAAAGAACTTTGAAAGTAAATATTGCCACTTTTTAGCAATAAGATAAAATTATTATGTTGAATTATTTAGTAAAACTTACGGACAAATGGACTACAGAAAATATTTGGTTAAAAGGGAAACGTAACTATCATTAGAATATTAGATTCATTTGAGTGTATGTCACGTTAAATTTTTACTTTATTTACACAAATAATGTTAATTAAAGGAAATCACATGTTTCATAAATTTCAAAAAACTGGTAAATAAATTTATTTTTTAAATTACCTCTCTCGATGCTTATTCAATCGAAATTTATATTTTATCAGTATAAGCACAATCAATGCCAATCATTAATCAATATAATTGTTTTGCGTACTAAACAAAAAATTTTAATCATTTAAAGAAATTAACTGTTTTTACCATATATGCTTGTGCAAATATCACATAACGATTAATCATTAAGAGTTAAGCATATCGCACTTGTGAATAAAGATACAGGAATCTATCAAGGTATAAAATTTATTTGAAAAATAGACAACATTTTGTAATATTTTGAAATTTTTTTAAAGAGAAACTTAAAATGGTAAAAATATTAATCACTGATAGCATTCATAAACTACAAAAATAATGAAACATTTTTGATTGATTATTTATAAAATAAAATATTTTTCTAATATTGTAGTTTATGCCAATGGTAGTTATAAAACTATATTTTAATTTTGAAACTATACTTTATTAAAGTTTCGTTAAAAAGTTTTCTATTATTGAATCCTTAAATATATTTAAATTTTTGTTATTCCTTTTGATAGAGTGAAAACTTTAAACTTCATAATTAGATGCATTTAGCTCAAAATAGTACGTAAGATAATAGCTAATTATTGTAAATTTTTCTTAGCTATAATTAAAAAAATGAAGCTAATGATCTGGCAGTTTAGTCTTTTTCCTTTCGATTTTTCTGACATAGTTCCATTTATTATGCGTAATCCAATCGAGATTTTTTTTTCCTCTTTCAAGATATTGTTCAAAACAAAAACATAATAAAGTCATATTTATATTTTATGAGGAAAGATCCTGATGACATTTTAATTAATGGAAAAATCAAGCATAAATTAACTCTCTTTCTTTATCTTCCATTACTTATTTTAATCAACAATATTTTTAAAGTTAAAAATGTAAATAATTAATATTTCTCTTTCTAAAACCATCTGGTAATAACATTATTCCATGAGTGTGAAAAATGACAAAAATAAAATTTATTTTTTTGAATATTTTTGAAAGATTATTTCTCGTCACTTGATGTATTTGTGTCCTAATTAGGAATTTTAAATACTGATCAAGAGCAGACATTTAACAATAAATATTTTGTTGTTTACTTCGTAAAATGCTTTCCAAGATAACGTAAAAAAATATTTAATTTTTGAAGTTAATCACAGAATGTATTCTTTTTTCGTATCGATTTTGAAATTGCTTCACAAATATAGTATTTTAGTAGTGTTAGAGCTATGTGTAGTTTTTTAACCGTCCAGCGAGCGCACATGCGCAAATTTTACGTCAAATATGCTATTTGTTAAGCTGTTTTCAGATACAGCACCTAAACACTCTGATAGAGTCATTGTTATTCTTCATTCATTCATTTCCTCTGTTTCCAGATAAAAATGGCTTGTCCGTTTTTGAAGAATAAATTTCAGTTGTTTCGTCAATATTTTGGATGCACTATTATTTATTCGTAACGTTTACTACAAACATTTTCTCTTGAAAATACTGTTTTTCCTTTCATCACACTTTAGAGTCTTAGCTTGATCTTGACTTCTATTACACACAGTTATTCCTCTATTTTACTTAGGTTAGAAAAATATTACTGGAGTTTTCCGAATTGAAGCTTCAAAATTTGTAAAATGAAAAATTATTCCTCGTGTTCAAATGATAATTATTGTAATGATGATACTGAAGTAAGTTAAAACATCAGTGAATCTGACTAATGCATATTTGATGAATATCCAGAACTATTTGTAGATGAAGGTTTTTTAAGAGAAATGCATTAGGAGTTAGTCATTCTACATCAGGAGTCGGCAACCTATGGCACGCAGTACAATTCTCAGTGGCACTCTGCACTACTCTACAAATTTGTCAATATTTGAGTGGGTGGAAGTTGATAAATTTATAATGGACCTAATTCGACAATCCTCTTCAGAATTACAAACATTGTTTGAAAATAGAAAAATTGCATAAACTCTGCTTCTCGTTTTTGATTTTATATATCTAAGCAAAAACTTTTTTCTCGAATGAAAAACATTTCGAGTTCGAAAAGATAGTATTTAACAACTGAATGCTCAGAATCGTGTCAAATTGAAGGTCACAAAATATGCCTTTGATTTTGCAATATGAAAGTAGAGTGGTGCAAGCCCTAGCTTCTCATTAAAACTTTTATCTATCTTTTGATTTAACTATGTATTGCGTGTCGGTTCCTGCTTCCTTCTAATCCCCATTGTCTACTCTTGGACCCGGCTAGATGTGTGGGAAGAACTGAATAATCAGTCGACATGATTCACTCTAATTATTTACAAAATATCAAGCAAGCAGAATAATAATCTAATTAAGAATGTTGATCAGTATGCAGAGCGTGAAGGTGAGACCCGTTAGCCTGGAGATAATATTACGGACCCTCAACTGATTCCACGATAACCTATACAAGCTCAATTTCAACTCTACGCTCTAAAAAGCTACTCTTTAACTTCTATTTAAATGATGATCACGATACCTGTACTCCTATGAAGTCCTACTGTTGAGGCCTTGAACGTTAATCTTTAACTGGATTCGATCAACTCCGAGTGATACTCTCATGGAATTCTTCAATTGATACTTTTATAAACTTAGATTTGCACTTAATAAATTCAGGATTTTCCACTCACCAACTAACTCTCAAAACTCGCGAAATACAGAATTTATATAACGTACTTAATTTGCATAATTACGTTTTCTTACCTTAGGTGAAAGGTGGTTAGTAAAAAGGTTTCCCCTAAAGAGTCTCGAAGGGATTAGTAATAGACGCGTATAGATTCGTCACAACTATAATAAAGAGAAATGCTTATATTTTTTTTCTATTTCTTATATTAATAAATTTGTTTAAAAATACTTAATATATGTGCAATTTTTATTATTTTTATTTTTTGTTGAAGAAATAACTACATTTTTATCCTGTTTATTTTAATGTTAAGAAATATCTTTAAATGATGCAAAACTAATACATAATAAAACTGTAAACCTCTATTGACCTCTGTTTTCTAACTCTGCTTGCATTATATCAAGGGAATCGAAATGTTTCAAATATGTCCTACTGTGTGGCTCGCTGAATCCTATTGGTAGATTGGTTTGGCACGCTAGAGCTAAAAGGTTTCCGACCCCATTCTACAGCATACCTTGGCTTAAATTCTGTTATAGAACTATTTTTCTCTGTTTGGAGAATACATTATAATCTAAGCCAATCAATTCCTCTAGTAATTTCAAAAAAAAGAGAAACTCTTAGGAATTTTAGTTAAAGCTATAATCTATTAAAAATGTATTTCTGAATAACTACAAAGCAAAATAAAAGTATTTCATTTAATGTGAGTATTTCAAAGGAATCTATGATATCGTTGATGAAGAATTAGAATCTAAATTTCTTAAATAGAAAAAGGTCTTGTACCTTCTATTATGAATATAGAATTTTCTACAGATATATCGCTTAAGAATTCATTCAAACTAAGCTTCGCAATCTGGATATCGTAATTTTAGTATCTTACTAGAATTATAAATTTAGATGAAAAAATAAAATAATTAATTATTATAAATTTGATTCGTGGCTTATTTAGAAGAATTATTCAAAATGTAAAAATCTTTAATAGTCCAGTCTTGGTCACGATTAAAATGAATCATAATGCTCAAGCTCTGATTAATTCTGTGTAACAATTGTAAAACATGAACAAATGCAAGTGAAGTCTACACGTGGGTATTGTAAAGTTGGATGAAAGAAGAATAAGCTCAATTCTATAATCATCATAATTGAATTATAAATGTTGAAATATATCTCTAATATATAACATGCATCAATCCCTCTACAGCAGGGGGTGTCAAACTCGGGGCCGGGCAAAATATCGGCACACAATAATATATAAACTTTTCGAAAAATAACTTATAAAAGTGAAGGTTTAAGCAATTTCTAACGTGCAACATGAAGAAACCAAGTTTAGTTGATACTGCATCGTTATCAAAAATATGCAGGAAAGAATTTCAAATCTTAGAACGGAATTTGAAAAAAGATTTCCAGATTTTAATTCTTTGGAAGACAAATTTTTTCCCTTCGATTTTCTCAATAAATACAGACTCAGTACCCAGCCATATGACAAATGGAGGTGATCGAGATTCAATGCGACTAAAATTTGAAGATAAAATTCATTGAAGTGTGTGTGTTCGAATTTTACAAATATTTAAGAGCCACGTTTGAAAATACTCGAAAATTCGCATTTGAAATCATTTTCTTGTTGGAGGTAATTGACAGTGCGAGTAGATATTTTACATTATGAAAGGAAATACACTCAGAGCCAAAACATTATGACCACAACTACATTTTGCAATGAACTCGCCTGAATGACGTAAAAGGCACGTGATCAGGTGGAAATGGTATTTAACTGCTGCTGGAGAGTCTGATAAATCATTCTTTCACTTACTTCTGTGTGTGATGGGAAAGGTTGCGGATCTAAGCGACTTTGATAGAGGTCAGATTGTAATGGCTCGAAGGCTCGGAACAAGTATTTCCGAAACTGCGCGATCTACAGTTGTTAGTGCTTATGCAAAGTGGATGAATGACGGTGAAACCAGCAGTAGACGACATGGTGTTGGACGTTCACACACTATCAAAGAAAAGGTCGTCGGAGACTGTCTCGCATGGTGAAGCAAAACCGGAGCCAGACAGTGGCTCAGCTGACAGCCCAGTACAATGCAGGGCCAAGTAGAATAGTATCGGAGCATACTGTTGGATATGGGGCTACGCAACAAACATCCCACTCATGTACCTTTGCTGACCAAGCGTCATCGTCAACTGTGCCTGCGCTGGGGCCGGGAACATCGCGACTGGTCCATGGATCAGTGGGAGAGAGTTGCCTGGTCAGATGAATCAAAGTTTGTCAATCACCACGTCAATGGCCGTGTCAGGATACGCCGTCTTCCAGGCGAACAGTTGCTCCCTCAATGTATAGTAGGTCATACACAGGCCGGTGGTGGCGGTATTATGCTTTGGAGGACGTTCTCTTGGGCGTCTCTGGGACCCGTGGTTGTGGTAGAGAAGACCATGAATGTTACAGGGTATCTGAACATCATTGCGGACCAGTTGCACCCTTACATGGCCTCTGTTTTTCCAGCTGGAAATGGAATGTTCCAACAGGACAACGCCCCGTGTCACAAGGCTAAAATTGTGTTGGAGTGGTTCCAGGAACATGATGCTGAATTCCAGTTAATGTCCTGGCCACCTAACTCACCGGATCTCCATCCGATAGAACACATTTGGGATGTCATGGGACGGCAGCTCAGAGTTCAAAGACCACCACTTCGCAATATCTTGGATTTGCGTGATCGTTGCTTAAACATCTGGTACAATCTGTCTCCGGCCATCTACCAAGGACTTGTGGCATCCATGCCAAGGCGGGTGAAGCTGTGTTGCGCTCCAAAGGTGGGCCAACTCGTTATTGACAGGTGGTCATAATGTTTTGGCTCTTGAGTGTAAGTCTCCTTTTAGAAATAGGATTAATAATGCTCACCTTGGGTCAGTTTTGAAAGTCATCACTAACCAAAATTTCTCCCGAAATAGGAAAAATAGTAACTGAGAAGCGATGTCAAGTGTCAGGTCGCAAACAATAAAAATTCTATTGTTCTTTAAAAAATGTATCTTCTGAAATAAACTACGTTTCTAAAAATATTGATTTTTTTTGCGGCCCACTTAAAGCTAAACCTTGTTTGTTTGGCCCAAGTTAGCCTTTGAGTATGACACCCTTTCTCAATAGGGTGGGACTTAACACGCAACACTTCTCGAAACAAATAACTACAGACAGGAATTTCCGACCAGACGACTCAGCTACATTGACTACTGTTTTGTAACCGAAAGTAGCAATTAACAGAAAAAATTGTCTTAGGAAATAAACACAATATAAAAAAAAACTTTGCATGTCAATTCCTGCTTAGGTCAACAAAGAAAAACTTTATTTTAGTTGCTTTTTATTTAATAATTACAATTAATATAAATATGTATATACATGTGACAGAATCACAATATTGAGTGGCAAAGCACCTTTTAAATTAACATTAAAAACTTTTTAACCACAATAAATTTGTAATTAAATTTTTTTAATAAAAGTTGAACAAAAAAAGGCAAGAATTTATCTTAAAATCCATGTAAAAGGAATTCTGACGTATATATATAACTAGCATATGATTATTCAGTTTAAGTTAAATCTTCATCCCAAATTTAACAAAAGCTGTTTCATCCAATGGTGCTTCCATCTAATGGAATAATATCGACTTAAAGATATCTCTTTTACTATATGAAATTAATTTATTTTAATTAATGAATTAATGTTTGAAAAGACTGTATTAACATCAAGTGTAATCCACTACAAGTTTAAATATATATATTTGAACTTGGTGAGATGAATAAAAAGTATTTTATTAACGATGTAAAATTTGAACAAGATATATAAATAAATAAATATAGGAGAGTGTGAACTAACAGTAAGAACTTAAAATACTTGGCTTTGACAAAATAAAACTCTAGAAATGAAAATTTGAATTCGTAAAATAAGTTTTGATATAGGCAGCATTCAAAATTCGAGATGTGCTTAAGACTATCAGGTGAATTTGAAGCAAAGATTCTGAACCAAATACATCACAAATAACTGCAAGATAAATTTAGATTTGCGTCATTGTAGGATACTGAGTATTCTTAAAGCATATTTTGTACCACTACAAGGATTGGATTAATTTTACATGTATTACTATCCTTATGTATATTCTCGTTAATTTAAAAATATATGCTTGGTTAACAATTGCTAATACATAAAATTTTCATTTACCAATATCATAAATATACTATCCAATAAATAAACACATATTTCTGTTGGAAAATTTGTTTCCACATTTTTCTTATTTGATAAATTAAATACATTATACCAGCTTCAATCCTTAAATAGCCTAAGTTACATTATTAAAGTATAATTCTTTACTTTTCAATAAACTAGGATGATTTTCCTTAATGAAACATGAATTAATTTGCGACGTCTTGTTTACTTAACAATAAATTCTTCTTATTATAAACGCTAAATATTGATTACTTTAATGCGACTTTCTCTAAATATATGCTAAGAATTCCCAAGAACTCCCACATTAAGATTTTGAAATATTTCTTTGTAAATAATAAAAGATTCTTGGATTTCAATTCTCAATCTCTCTTCCTCGACACTAATGCGTTTCGTGATTGGAATGCACCTTTAATTAAGTTACAGAAATTCTTTAGTTCGTACTACCAAAATATTTGTATCAATATTATTCGAAATGCCTATACTTTCTCGGAAAATGCATTCTTAATTGAAAATAACTAATTACATTTTCAAATTATTTACAGTGAAAATAAATCATTGTACATTAATAGAATGATTAAAATACACATGCGCTGTCCTAATTTATTTACATTTGATGAAAACCTCAAATATTCCATCATGGTATCCTGTGTTTTGCTAAACATATTTTATCGTATTTACTGTATTCCAAAACCTGAGTAAAGGAAAATATAAAATATGATTAATAACAAACAAAACTTAAATGTGCTAATTATATTTTTCAAAAGTTTAGCTGCTATTCAAACATATGATTGAATATAGAATTATGATGCTAAATATAATAAACACAATAGAAAAAAGGAAATGTCACCCAGGAAGCTCAAGCTTGTAAATCCCATACTTAATGATGTCAAGCTTTTAAAGGATTAACAAGAAGAATGCTTTTATTGAGATAATTTATGCAAAATTATCTCTCTGGTAACTTTTAAAAGGATAATAAATTTATTTGTAACTGACTGGGTTTTAACTGTAACCGAAGGATGACGTAGTAACTGGTTGAGAGAGCTGGGCTGCCCTCAGTCAGTAAGTTTCTAGTTGGACAGTTGGTAGGTTAGTTGTTAGTAAGTGTGAAGACTTGCTGTTGTATGAGGGTGCGTCTTGTTTTATATAACTCTGCATCTGCTCTACCAACAAGCGATAATGAGGATTTAAGCCTGCGAGTAAAGTGTCTCATTTTGGATATGTCTAATCTATATTGCATTCCACTCATCGGCACGTGTGTTAAATATTTAAATTTGTTTCATATTGTCTTTGATATTCCTACATACTTTTATTACAATTTTATATTAATTCAATTAACACCTCAGATTGGGACAATTTTCACCAAAATAACATTCCAAGTCATCCAAAATATAACACCAAATAAAATAAGGTTATCAAAGCAAAATTATTTACAGGAACAACACATAGTACAGTGGTAAAAGGATTGAAAATATAGCCTTCCAACGAGGTGAAAGAAATGATAAATTAAAATATGAATGGTACCACTACAGTTGGCAAGATTAGCACCACCGTTACTACAACAAGCATTGGCATTAAATGAAAGAGGCTTTTAATGTTTTGTTTGAGATAAGATAACCCATTCTGCCTTCACACATTGCCCAAGTTCATTTCGAGTAGCAGTGGGTAGTATATGCCAGGACAATCATCATCTTCAATCATCGACTGGAAATATTCGATGAGTAATATTTTTGTAAAATAGGTAATCCAGGGCAACATTACAATAATATGAGTGAAGAAGTCTTGATTTATTAACTGATTGCTACTGAACGACGCTAGAGGAATATTGGTAATTAATCTCTAACATGAAGATATATCGGATGTTGCGAACCGCGTATGGTCAACATGTTCTCTGGAATGTGGCCACAAACTATCCCCGAAAATACAAGAGTACATTGTATGGAAGATACGAGAGTACATCAAATCATAACAAGGGATGAAGGATTACTATGGAGATGCACAAATGACAAGAATTAAGCAAGCTCTCTTTTATACGATGGCTTAATACCTTCGTACTCTTATCACCATGTTAGGCAGGCAAGTAAATGGTGCGATGAGGTAGGTACAATCAGAGTCTCGGTGGGATGTTGTATCTTGCACCCATCAAATCTGCAACACTACAGCTTAATTACGTTCAACATAAATGCCAATTTTTTCTAGGGAAGAAACTTCCATATTCTCTACAGCAGGAGTTGTCAACCTTTTAAGCTGCGGCATGTCAAATTAATCTACCGATATGATTCAGAATGCCACAACGGAAGATATTTTTAAACAATTCAATTTCCGCAATAATTCATGCAGAGTTGGAGAACAGAGGTCAATATACGTTTTGTACATTAAAATTGCATCATTTAAAGATATTTCTTAACATAAAAATAAACAGCATAAAATATAACTATTTCATCAACAAAACTTTAAAAAATAAAACCGAACATATATTACGTATTTTTAAACATGTTTATTAAAATAAGAAATAGACCATTAAAAAATGTATTTCCCTTCATTATAACTAAATAAAAATATTAATAAATATTTTAATGTGAACCTAGTGCTTGCATCGCTCTACACACACTCATTCATATCACAAAATCAGAGGTATAATTTATAACTTTCAATTTAACAGGATTTTAAGCATTCAGTTGTTAAACAATTTCTTTGTGGACTCGAAATATTTTTCATATGTGGAAATATTTCTTACTAAGATATGTAGAACCTAAGCCGGAAAGCAAAGTACAGGCAATATTTTCACTCTTCATACAATTAAATCTCTCCAACATTGACATTCAATAATTTAAAAAATAGCTGTAAATTTATCTTCAGATTTATGTTTCAGATTTTTTTGTAATTCCGTAAATGCCTATAATTCTGAAGATGCTTGTCAAATAAGGTACATTACAAATTTATCAACCTCCATCCACACAAATATTGACAAATTTGTCGAGTAGTTCAGAGTGCCACTGAGATTTGTACCACGTGGCACGCGTGCCATAGGCTGCCGACTCCTGCTCTACAGGCAACACTTCTCTATCAGATGAATATAAAAAAAGGTATTTTCAAGGCATTTGCATTTCTCTTCAAGCCACATTGAATCCACTCATGCAAAACCTCTCCACAAATTAGATAAAATAATTTATCTATTAACATTAATTCATACACAGTTATTTTTAAGAAACGACTCTTATTTGCAACATGTCATTGAAATTTAAACATATTGACACCTTTTTCCTTTTAGTTCAATTTCTGGAACTTAATGGTGTAACATTATACAAAAAAAATCAAATGAAAACCTTCTTAATAAGAAATTAGAACAGACTTGATGGAAAAAATTACTAAATGAAAACACATTTTAATTGCGTGCTATTAACAGAATAATAGAATAAATATAACATTTTGTAAATTTTCTCATGATAAGCTATTTTTAATTATTTCTTAATATTACAGTAGAATATAAGCGATCAGATGCAAAAATATTTTTTTACAAACAACGAACTTTTCGAAGCGTAGCTAATTCAAAAGTCATTCAGGAAATTATTTGAAATAATTAATAAATTATATTAATAAATAAATTTTTGAAAAAATTCCTCAAAGAGTAATAGATGTTAACTAATTCATATAATTATGAATTTATATAATTATTTAAAATTCTTATTTCTGTTAACTTTTTCGATACATTTATTATTAAATTTTTAAAATTTGTTCCAGTTTAAGATACAGCATTGTTTATTTAAAAAGAACAGGTGATTCCGTTGTAAGCTTTTAAATTTGTTTCTCTTCAGGTTATTATACTTCAGTTCATTTTTTTGTTGTTAATTTATTTTAAATAAGATTCGCACTTAAAAGTTTAATTTCAAGTCCTCTTAAAAGTTTTTCTTTTGTTTTTAAACATAAACTAATACTAATTTAATTGCACTAGATGAAAACATATCGCCTAAATGTATTAAATACAAGCAAAATATAAACTTTTACTGTTATTTCTGCTATAGTTTTCTTTCCAAAAAAAATTCAAGAAAACTCATTTATCTGAAAGATTATTTGAATCGATTTGAATAAAAGGAAAATAAATTCCTTAACAGTTTTTTTTTTAAATTTCTTACATGTTTCCGAAAAAAAAAATTAACGTCTAAATTTTTTCCCCCAAAAATTTTAAACTAATTATAATTCTTTTCATCGTATTTCTCATGTCCAAATATATCCAACTTTTGTAAACGTAAAACAATTATTAAAAACTTTTAGAAATGAACTTTTATTGCAAGTATATTACTAGTAAAATGTACTATAAATTAGTATGCATTGAAATAATGAAATATATTAACGCTTCAAGAAGCGCTTTTAAAAATTTTCATGGTTTCAATTTATAAACATGCATATTGACGAGAGGTAAAGAAAAAGGTTAATTTAAGCTGGCAATGATAAAAAAAAAGCACTATTTCCTTCAGAGACGAATTTTGTGTCTGTAAGCAAGCACGTTTTTCTTTTTAGAAGCTTCTTTTATTTCTATCTCTCGAACCATATTTAAAACTCAAAATTACTGCTTATTAAATAATTACAGTATGAACTAGAATTACACAGTCATTTTGGGCATAAGAAACTTTTTATCATGATAATTTTATGTCATTTTAAATTTTAGGGTAAAGACAGCAGAGTTTGAAAATGATTTATTATTCTATAAAGAGATAATTACGACAACCATTATTGTAACAAAAATATTATAAAAATTAGAACACGTGCTTGTTTTTAAATTTGTTAAAAAAAAACTCAGATCTTTCTGTTTTGTTTTGTGAAAAATAAAAATGATACTGAAAAATAAACATAAGGCTGATATAAACATTTCGTATTTACTGAAGATTCTCATTGCATTAACTTTATTCAATACTGATAAAATTAAAATCAACTATTTTCATCTTCATTTATATATTTTTCTATCTTTATCAATAAGAAACTATCCCATGCTATGCAAAGGGAAAATGTCGATTAAAAAATAATTCAAGAAAGTCTCTATGCTCTTTTGATTTAATATTCTTTTCAGACAGTGTAATTTTTATTACGTTTAACTAAAGACAATCGCTGAATTAAAAGTGAACAATGATCAGATCAGAACAGAAAAAGGCAACTGTAGTATAGTTATGTGCTTTTAAAATGCAAATCACTTGTAAATCCATAAAACTCAAAACGAATCAGTTATAAATTTGCCTCAACGAAATCATATCAGTAAAAAGGGCTTGATTTTAACAGAATAGAATTGCTATGATAACATATTAACATTTCTTTTTATCTTCTGTATTCATTTTTTAAATTTTGTTTTAAAATCTACATTGATGTAGGTAATAGCTGAGATTTTATATCTAAAAATTGTTTAAAATACATACGAGTACTGTGTTTTATTGATAAATAATTTAAAGAAATCTTTTAAAAAAATTTTCATTCGAATAGTTATTAGAATTTTTTGCGAAGCAAAAATTTAATTAAAATGAATTTGTTTTTTTAATTATTTTGTTTAGGAAAAAAGGAACATTATATTAATCAAAGCATTTAACAACACAAATTTACACGAAAATAGAAGCCATATTTTCTGTTAAGTATACGTTTCTCGCTTTAAAATGTTGATTAACAGTTTAACTTAAAAGTTTAACAATTTTTCACCAAAAGACTGCTTTCAATAACATTTATTTTCTAAAATAGGAAATTAATACGTTTAAGGAGAAGATTGAAAATTTTACGTATTGTTTAACATTGTACTTTTAATGAATCGAAAGCATTTTTTTCTTACTTTTATTCCTTAAAGAAATTAATGAAGCAGATTCTACTTCCGAAAAATAGCCATATAAAAGAAAAATATGCAATTCATAAAAAATATTTAAAAAAGATTTAGATTAGATTTTTTTTACTGAGATTTTCTTTTTTAAAAATCGTCAATCAGAACAAATTATATTTCATATGATGTTATAAAAATTAAGTAAACTAAATTTAAATTTAATTTTAAACTATGTGACATATATATTTAAAATTGTTAGTTTTCATTATCAGAATAAATAATGAATATAGAATAAGTAGATTTCATTACAAAACCTACGGTATTATCATAAGTGCTATTTCATCTGAATACGTGAAATATTTAGTTCATTATAAAATCGAATGGCATTTATTACTGAATTAAAATAGAAATTAAAAACCATTCGAATTCAATTAATCAAGCGTGAAACATTTTCAGTTATAAAAAAAAGTGTCTTAACTAATTCTTTTAAATAGGGAAGAAAATTTTGGCAACTAAGAAAATATGAAACGCTTTTAATTGAAAAATGTCACTAATTTATTGAAAACAGAAAGAATGAGGTGTCATTTATGAACAGGTTGGAATATTCAGTTTTAAATTAAAATATCTGCTTCATTAAAACTTAATTTAAGCAAATGGGAAAGTACTGAACTTAAAAAGTGTATTCGCATACTTGTAAATGTTTGTATCAAATATGTTCACATTTTTATTTCGATAATATGGAAAATACTTCTTAAGGATAAGCATTTTCCAAAATTTAGGGGGTTAATTATTCTATAAAATGTTTCAGGGTATTTAAAAAATGTTATTTATTCAAGAAGTTATCCTCACGTAAATTAATCAAAATTTTCCACATATCAATATTTTAACTGCGAAATAAATAACGAAATTAAAAGGTTTTTCCATGCACTAATTAAAAATTATGTATGACAGTCCTCAAACTTTCAATATTTGCGACCCAAAATTAAATCATAATTTTCATCGCCCCTTCCTCTACACAATAACATTATATTGAATTCAATACTACTATATTTTGAAGCTAAAGCTGCAATACGACTTTAACCTCTTAAGTTCTATTGGCGTATATTAACGTACGACTTAGCCAAAGCGTTAATTGCCCCGACGTATATATATGCCTTTCCAAAGTACGATTTTTTCTGCGCAATGCTATCCATAAAAATATTCCAAAAGCTTTGGAATGCAATAAAAGTATCTTGACAGTGTTTGCAAAGGATTTACTTATTCCAGAGGATTTAGTTTACTTACTCCTTTTCTCTCTCACCCCAATGCATTACATATGCGTGCCTATGTAAATGGTGGCATTGGGGAGCGAATTGCGTTTTTAACAGGCAGTTAAGAGATTAATTGCAAAATTCGCAAATTATCAAAATGTGCTAATGTTTGTATATAAGTTCATGCATGACAAGCCCATGGGGTGACTGGTAATTATTAAACTTGTTCTTAACTTGGTATTGTTAGAGAACTTATAAAATACATTGTGCAGGACCGATACATTTATATATGTGTTATATCCGTGTAAATGTGCATTTTATTTTTTATTATGTCAGAATGTATATTGTTTGTTTACTTTCAGTAAATTAATAATTTTTTGAATAATTTTTTGTTTTTGACTTTTCAATATGCTCGTGCCCTCCTCGTACAGTTATCACGCCCTCCTAGGGGGAACGCCCCACAGTTTGAGAAACGCTGATGTACGATATTTTCCATTACTTTTACGCATGCAATTTACTAGGAATAATCTGACTAAAAAAATATTTGCAATATTTATATTATAAAAGTACTGGTATGTACAAAAGAGGGTGTAGTAAAATTTTAAATAATATTAAAAATATGTTATCTCACAGTCACTATCTACAGTGATACAAATTTTAAAAGGCATTTATTGGCTTTAAAAGACTATCATTATAGAACTCAGAAGATTTCGTAAGAAACCATTGTTCCACTTCTTGAATGATATCATTTGAGGGGTCAAATTTCTGACCCCACAATTTTTTTTAGTTCCGAGAATAAAAATGTAGCTTTGGCGAAATTCGTATGATAAGGTCGAATGTGGCAGACTTTCAAAGCCGCGTCAATTTGAAACTTTCGTCGCACCTCAAATAAAAAATTTTATACCTACAACTGTAAGGAAGGTTAGACTCATTCATAATCATTTAAATGATTGCTCTTCAAATTATAAAGGTACAGTTTTCCACTTACTTGAAAAATGCAAATTCAGACCAATCTGACTATTTCTATTTAAAGTATACTCATCAGTAATTAAACATTCAACTACTTTCTAAATTATTTTTTGGCCAATAATTCTAATATTTTGTGCACTTGTTAATTTCTGAACAATTTTAATGAGGTACTTTTACACTAATAATACAGAAAAATTTTCACATAAAAATTGAAGAAAAAAAAGACAGGGTTTTCCCGGGGGGGGGATGTCAAAAATTTTATTATGAAGTGACTGTACGTTACAATGCCCTCTATCACCAGAGATAAGCTATGGAGGAAATCTGATACGATGGAAATGCTTTTCCAATGTCTCCGAGATCTTAGAGGATAAAGACGGGCTATTTCATAAACATCTATTTTACTTTTGTACAAGTCGGGGGGGGGAGGAAATTTCTCGAGAACATTTTTAAAAAATATTTTCAATTTTTGAACAATTTTATCGATTGTGACTTTTTTTTTGTTACAATTCCGAATCGAAGAAGCAGAATACCAAGCTCAACACCTTGTCGCTCCAAGTCGGAAGAAAGCTCGATTGAGCAAATCAAAAATTGAGACTATATTCATTGCGTTTTTTGACATCAGGGGTTCATCCAACATGAGTATGCACCTCCCAGATCAACCATAAATTTTAAATTTTATGACAAATTGCTCAAAAAACTTAACAAGAATCCTGCGCGCCAAACTAAATATTAGCAGTTTGATTTACTTCACCTTAACATCATACCAGCTCAGACTTCTATCCTCATTACCAGTTACATGGCCAAATTCAACGCAGCACCAACCATTCTACAATTCCGACATATCCAATAGTCTTTTTGTTTTCCCATTGAATAAGTCGTTGAAAGAGCATTAATTCAGATTTTTGGATGCCGTTTAAGCAGCTAATACCATCGACTTTAAAAACAGTTCTTAAACATGTCTTGCAGAACGTCCACGCAGCTTGGAAATCGTTACATATTGACGCAGAAGGAGGCTATTTTCAAGAGCACAACGCATTATACGGATCTGTTCAAACATTTCTTAATTGACTCAGTGACATTACTTTCAGGGCAGATACCTTGTAAAATAACCTTAGAAAATAAATTAAATTAAAAACAAGAAATGCACATAATTTTCATAATAATTTACAAAAGTGTCATTTTTTTGTTGCAATTTTAAACAAATTGCTCTGTTGAATAATTTGAAGTATTTTAACCAGTTAACTGTGGCACCCCCGTTTGAGAACACGCAACTATGTGTGTCATGGAATTCGAGCGATGACGAGTATACTCGTCAATCACAAAGTAAGTGTCACTGTTAAAATATTGGCTCAAAAAGATGGGTTTATTTTATAAAAAATTGCCAATGTTATTAATAATACTTATTTATTTGGTTATCATAAACATACGTATTGGAGTTTTTATGTGGATATATTTTAGTAACCTTCAAAATTACCGGACTAAGAGACCTAAATACACACTGATTTACTCTTTCTTCTTTACTGACAAAATATTTTCTACCTGTCTTAACACTAAGTTCTGGAGTAGATGCCGTAGGGTTGATCACTGTCCTCATACAAGAAAGCCTCCTTGCTTTTCCCCGTCCAATAAAATAACTGTTCGTTAGGCAGCACGGCATTGGTCCACTGCTCTAATGTCAGCACATGATTATAATATCAAAATGATTAAAAAATTGTTTAAATGGATTGCCTAAAGCTGTTATGCGTTAAATATATTTAATGGAAGGAATACAAATTTTAGATTTCACATTCTTACATATGTGCGGAAATGCGCTACTGTGTGATAAACGTTATGCTAATTCAATCGAACATCCTATGTTTTGCAAAATTTTACATAATCGATTTCCGATATCATTTTCCTTTTACTTCAGTGACATAATTTTATTGCTTTACTTCAGTCTGACATAATTTATACAAATGTATCTTGTTTTTTTCCTCATCGATAACAAAAAGTTATTTTTAGGATTCTGAATAGTATCATTAGAAGTAATTTTAATTCACGATGGCTTATCTGAATATTAATGAGAATTTTCTAAATATAAACTGGGTAAAATCTTATAATTATCAGACCAAAGGTGATTACTTATATTTTGGGACAATTAAGATTCTGGCAATTTTTTTTTCATGTTTAATCAACTATAAATTGTAACTTTTTACTCATTGATATGATCGCAAAGAAAATTTTATGAATCGCGCCATGGTTTTCGATTAAATTGAAATTCAAAAACAAAAAGAAATGTTTCATACGACATTACTCGAAGTAAAATATTTAAATTAAGCTAATTATAATGCGTAGACTTAAGGAGGAATATGCAAAAAGTAAATTAGAAATTCACTTGTACTGTATTCGAACTTTCAGGAAATAAAATAAGTTTATTTTTCATGATATATTTAGTTTGCATATTTTTTTATACATTAAACTTGAATTCTGTTTTTTTTTAAAATTTTGTTTGATTAAGTAGACCGCCAGAGTTATGGCTCTACTCCTATAATTAAAGTTTCTTCCTCATAAACTCTAATTTAATTAACATTTTAAAATTAATTGCAGAAATCTGAGGGAATAAAACATTTTAAAAGAATGCTTTTTCTTTCCTCACTTTAAAATTTTTAATAACAACTTCCCAAAAAGAATACGAACGTTATACAAATAAATTGTTTCATATAGTTCCTCTCGAACTCACGTTTCCTGTTCTAAAAATAATTTCTTTTATTAAATTTGTGAAAAAAAATAAACACTAAGATATAAGATGAATTAATTACACGCAGTTACCCTTTACATCGAAAATTAATCGTAAATCAAAGAATGTAACAGTTTTTCTAAGAATTGTAATATTAAAATTTTATTTGATTTGAAATAAGGTCCCTCCTTTAGATATTACATGAGGATAACTTACAAAATTCGTTGTAATTTTGTAACATGATCCAGTTGTGAGAGATGATACCGTAAATTAGAATTAGTTCCCCACCACGTAGTATAAAGTGTTCCTGTCAAAAAGTACGCGCTGTTAAAAAATGATGCATTGTTATCCAATGATCCTTTATTTGGATATCTAAATATATAAAAAAAGATGTTTGTATATATGACCTCACTTCATTCTAACACCGTTCAACCAATAATTATGAAAATTGGCATGCGTTTGTATTTTTCTGAAGAAGGTTTTTGTGTTATCCCCTTTGTTGCAGCTCTCCACCAGGGGCGCTACAGCATATCAACTTCTGAACCGTTCAATCAATCTTCAAGTCGCCAACATGGTAACCAAAAATTTTGCCACTTTAGCTCTATCACCAACATTTCATTATGTTTCCATTGAATCGCCATTATAATGTAAGGAACGACTTTTTTTGCGAATATTACAATTTTAATGTAAAATAAATACAACAGAAAGTAATATTAACGTATTACACATCCGTATATAAATTATTTACACTAAGCGTTCTTTCCACACCATTTGTAACAATGCGTTACTTTTGATGAGCATAGATCAGCTTAGGAAGGTGTTTTCAAAAATCGACCCACAAGAGAATTACGGGCCGTTATAAATAAAAAAAAACCTTTTTGTCAGGTATTATGTTAATAAAAATTTAACTGTGATTTTTTGTTGTTGTTGTTCAGCTGAGATATGCGAAAAGCTTTTTTTGTTTAATTCATAATTCACTTAAAATTAACTAATTAAAAACTTTTAACCCTTCAATCTGTATTGTTTAATTTTTCAATTCACCCGCGCGAAGAACGGATATAACAGCTGGTATAGTCTAAAACTTATATCACACACGGTCTCTAATGTTCTCATATTAACAGTGACTTTAATGATACAATAATAATGATTCTCAAACACAAGCACCTCTACATTTGTTCGACTAGTAAAAAAATGTAATACTTTATTTTATTACCGACACAAAAAATTCCATATGTCAATAAAAGAAGACATTTGCTAATATTTTACTTTAAAGTGTTTATCTAGTTTTTTTTAGTGTGGTGCTATGTAGATTTGTATATTTATAAAATTTACTTATGATAATAATAAAATGGAAATAACATAAAGAACAGGACAATTATAAGTAAATAAAATAATGAATAATTGAATTAACAAGTAATTGAAATTCTCTGAAGAAAATCGTTTGTCATTACTTTCATATATTTGGAAACAATATTTCTAATTCACTAAATATATTAAAATAAAAAAAGTTCTTTCTTAAATGTAAACTTAATAACTTTCTTAAGTGTAAAATAACGTAACACTTTTAGGTATTAAAACGCTTTAAAATCAGAAAAAATTATTATTGAAGATTTAGAGACCTCGATGATCGCGTACACAAACCATACATTTAAAATATAAAAATATTTTTACAAGAATCATGCGTTCAACTATAAATAAAGTGTATTTTCAACGGAATCAAGCTTGCTTTGGGCACATCTTTAACGCATCGCATTCGAGTAGATGAAGAGAGACATTTTTATTTCAGTTCTACATTTTATTGATGAACATAAGCATAGTAAAAAACAGCAACATAAGTAAACATAAAGAGAAAACAAAAACAAAACTGCTTTTTCTCATTCCAGATATTTTAGCTTTTATAGTTTTTCCTAAGCTTCGCGATTATTTATTAATCAAGATTTTTATGTTTCAATACGCTGATTGGGGTGATTCGGCTGGTGATGCAATACTTCATCACCTCATCAAGAAATATCTCAACATTTCTTAAGAGATAAAGTTTTGGTTCAAATGGCATTTCCCATTAGGTTAGTAATATAAAAGAATTAAGTATCCTCTGACGTCTTGGAGGGTTCCCCAAAGCCACCATAAAATAAAGAAACCTTTCAAAAACAAGTTTAAATAGAAAACAATAGCAAACACTCTTATGCAAAATGAAAAGCTCCTTTGAAATATTTCTACATTCCTCTTATTTGTCTTCCACTATCTCATGATGTTTGGTTGTTGTAAAATCACCAGTGTTCTTTAAGACACACACGCTTTCAACTTTAACCATACAATGTACTTGCCAGTAGAAAGGCACTCACAGTATTCAGCCATGAACCCTGCTTTTATCTAGGTATAGATGACTATTATATCCGTGCGTAGAGGGACCAGAACCAGTTATTTCAATCAGGATTTGTTTGACAGAAACATACGGCCCTGGTTTGTGGTGGGGAATGCTATTTCTTAAGATAGTAGATCACCTGTAGTCAACCTAAATATAACTTTAATAACTTAATATATAAATGACATCAGTGGTGTTACGTACACCCCCTACATCGGGGAGGTAAATTATTCTAGGGTGCCCAAAACCAGACTTTGCTGAAGGACCAGTGGCGGATTAAGCGGGTGTTGGATCTGGCATCCGCCAGGGGCCCCCAGTGCTGGTAGGGGCCTCAAGCTTGATGAGTGCAATGGCCAGTGACAAACCAACCACGCCACCTTGGAACAAAAATGAAAAGAAAATAAAGATATAAGGTAACCCCCGCTAGAAATTTATCGACATGCAAGAGAAATCCTAAGGTAGAGAAATTTTTGAAAATATTTTTAGCAATACCAATATCGAATGCATCCGGTGAATGATCTTTTATAGTTTTAAAACGTGTTAAAAATAATTTAAGAAGTACTATGGGAGAAAAGACAAATTGAACAACATGGCCATATTATATACAGAGTAAAATGTATTGGTCAAAATAGATATGGTAAAAATAATTGATGAATTTTCCAAAGAGAAATCAAACTGTATAGCAAAACTGTAAGCTCTTAAGTAAGGTTTTTAATATTTTTTTATATACAGTTAAGATTTTTCTTTAGCCGATGAGTTTTATTATAACACTACATTTTATTTTGAGAATTTAAAGTAAGCGACTCTTTTCACTATTTTAGTTTTTCGACTCTTAAGCCCATGGGCCCCAAACCTTTACCGCCAGGAGCCTCCAACTACCTTAATCCGCCTCTGTGAAGGACCATAATATTCTCCATTACACCACTGAATGCCATAATGTGGCTTGTTACATCTTTCATGATACGTCATTTTAATGCCATTTGCCTTCGAACGTTTCACATATATTAGTATTGCTTGTGCTGTTGATACTCTTTCTCTGCCAGAAACCAACAGAAATTTCAAACCCAGCCTGTATGCAATAAGGTGAGCCTGCAGATTCGGACACCTCAAAATAGCCGTTGATTTCTCATTGTTTTATCCTACGACTATGAATTCTTAATTATTTCATGATCTATGTATTTGCTTTATACATTGCGATTTCAACAAAAACAGCCACCTTTTCCATTGAGAATTCATTTTAAAAAAAGAGTGTTTTCTGTTTGTTACATCATCACAAAAGTGTTGGGAGCATTCCTTTTTATTAGTTTTCCTTAACTTTTCAGACATGTTTGACCAAAAAATAACTCTACTTAAATCTTAAAATGAGCATTGTCATTATTAGAAAATTGTCATAACTTTCAAAATCTTAATAAAATATTAAACATTGTTTAATTTACTCATTGATTTAAATCAGAGTGATTTAATTTATGCCCTTAAAAAATCAAAAATCACATATTTTGATATTAAAATAGAATGTAAAGAGTACAAATTCAAAAACGGATAATAAATATAAGATTCTTAATGCAACATCATTTATAGGCAAGGAGAAAATAGAAAATACAATCCAACATTTCCTTTCTGTAGGTCAGTGGGACCTTTGCTTAGATAAATAAAAGCAATGACTATTTCTTTCTTTTATTCAATACATAATCCAGATAATCAAATAAATGGGTGTATATGTAGGTGGTTCAATCAACTTCAAAGCTGCCAGCAAGGTTTGGGTTCTTTTTTTCCTTGATTAAATAGAGCTTTGTTCGATTGATTAGTTATTGCAAGTTGGTCGCGGTCGTATAGTTGTTATTAATAGCCTAGAAAGCGAAATCAACATTCTTTTAAAAAGTAATTTCCAAATTTTTAAGAAGGGAACAATGGTTTACCAAAATCATTAAGAAATTAGAATATATGTTTTATCATTCGTCTTACTATCCAAAATCTTTATATAAATATTATACATTTAAATTTGGAAATAGTAGGTTTTAAATATCCGCAGACTGAAAATTATAAGTTTGAAGTAGTTCATAATTTTGCCTATTTGGGCTCAAACTTTAATACTCTAAACGACATTGGTGCTGAAATTTAAAGACGTATTTTTGCTGCTAATCAGGGTCTTCATAGTCTAAGAGCTTTCTTAAAGTCAAAATTGATTAAAATACATGCAAAAATTTCTCTATATAAAACAACCATCCGCCCCGTACTTATCTATGGATCTGAAAAACTTGGACTTTGACTAAATGACAGACTGAACAGTTTGCCGTCTTTGAGTGAAAAGCTCTTAGATACATCTTGAATGAGACTGAATTGTGGAGACAATGACACAATTTTGAATTATATGAGCTATTTAAGGAATCAGATGTCATTAAATCCATCAGAATTGATCGTTTGAAGTTTGCGGGCCATATTTGTCATATCTGACTCATAATCCTTGACGTACAGAATTTTTTAATTGCAAGCCTATGGGAACTAGAACTAAGGGGTTAGCTCAAATTGAGATGGGCTGTTTATGTGGAGGACGATTTTAAAGTTTTAAGAGTAAACAATTAAAAACTGTTTCTAAGCGGAGATCGCTATGGAAAAGGGTTCTTGAGAAAGCCTTGGACCTACCCAGTGCTGTTGTGTCAATAGAAGAAGAAAAATAGTCAAATATTTATATTACACTTTTAAAAGAGAAAATTAGAATGAAGAAATAAAATTAAGTTTTATAAAATTCAACACATAGAATTTTGCAATTTTTTAGTATGTGCATAGCTGTGTTGTTGATCTCGTGTCCATGGATTTAGCAAAAGTATAAAAAAAAATCTAGATTCCACCGAAGGTGGCAACAACTGCGGCTGCCGATCTTGGAGAGTCCGGGCTATAGAGGATCTCCTGCAGTGGGTCCATAAGCAGGGGCGTAACGTACACTCTCCGCAACCCCCACATTGCGGAGTGTATAGGGTTCTAGGAGGAACAAAACCTGATTGCCGGCAAGTACCCTTTGTAAAATCCAACTTGTGGGCCCTGACTTTGCAGGGAAGCCAAAATGTTCTCCGTTACTCCACTGTCCATAAGTATAGTTAGACCAAGCTTTATGTGTAAAATCTGGGCACTCGAATGTATGTTTTGGTTTAAGCAACTGGGTTTAGGGGCAGTTTTTACTCTGTATGTAAGGTCTTGCTTCTTCAGGATGGATTTTTATGCTCTTGTAATGATTGTTCTTAGTCTTACGATTGTGGATGCTATGATTCTTGGGGGGAAAGTCTATTATGAGTGGTTTCTTAAAGTAATGGGTTAAAAGTCTAGATCTGACCACAGCTTTTGTATCAACAAGTGTGATGGTGGTATCAGGTTGGCCATGGTCTTTGGCTTCTTTGGCCAAAGAATCAGCACACTCATTTCCTTCAATATTTACATGTGCAGATAGCCATTGTAGTGAACAGGATTTTCCCTTATAATGCATCGGCTAGAAAGAAAATTTATGGAGGAAGTGCTGTTAGTCTCTCCATTTATGATGGCCTCCAAAGCAGATTTTGAATCTGAAAAGATTATCAATCTTTCTATAGTATCCATAGCTTGTCATGTACATAGTAAGGGCTTCTCTGGTCACTAAGACCTTGCTGGTGAAGTTAGAGGTGATTACACCAGTGTTAAAAATTTGTTTGCATTTCCTGCCTTTCGGAAAAAAGAGTAAGTTCGTAGTAGTTATGTACGGAGGGGATCAATTTACGAGAAATTATTTTCACCTAAACCTATTATATTTTTACAGCGTTATAAGATACTTAGATATTTTTTCCTCAGAATGATGTTCTTGAGATTTCAAAAATTTTGAAATTAGAGTACTTGATATTTAAAAGTTTTTATTATTTTTACAGTGCTTCGCTGTAAACCCAAATATAAATTATTTGATACCCATCAGTTATGCGATATCAACCGATTTTCGAATTCTATTTTAGTCTATATCTTTAATTATCACTATCTTGGCGAATTCTTGCCGCCATAATGGAATAATGTATAAGTCCAATAAAAAAAAACGAGTTGCGGACGCAATTTTTAAAAGTCGCCAAAAGTGTGAATAAACTACAATTTTACAGCGTATCTTCCTTTCAAATGTATCAAAGCAAAATAAAATAAGAAAGAACGGGGGGAAATACATCGTGACAGAATTGAAGCATCTCCTCATGTCTCATTAAGAGTGGATTAAAAATAGTCTCAGCTCTACTTCAAATTAGATTTATCTAAAAGTCTTCTTTTCATACATAGTGTAAGTAAACATAACACGACAATTTTAAAAATTTGGAAAAAAAAATTTTAAATAGAACGAAAACGATTGTTTTGATGCAGAATTTATTAAATGAAGTTGAATTACCTTACATAAAAAATAATTGTTTTGATAAAATTACTTTATATTAAGAACAGAAAGCACAAGGATCAAAATATTAAATTCTAGTATTTTTATTCAAAAGGTTTTTTTTATTTACTGTACTAGGTGTTTGTTCTAATTGTGAAGAAACAGTTTCAGCTGAAATCATTAGAAATCAGGATTATTTTGGATACATAAAATGATATTTTCTATCCTTTTCAAACAATATTGAATAAATAGAGCTACAAAAATTTTAACGAATTAACTTTTAATTATATAAAGCCATTGTAGCTTCATTATAATAAAGTATACTTAAATGTTAGTCAAATTATAACAGCAAAACCGTGGACTTACGCAGCAAACCAGTACGGTACAAATTCAATGTAAATATTTAAAAATCAGCTTATACGTATATTTAAGCCAAATATCCTCAATCAACATATTCCTTTATTTTTTCATATAATCATATGAGCATTAGTTTTCGATTCAAAGAATTTGACTGTATTTGAAATCTATAAAAATTACACATATTCTGCACATAAATTCCATGACATTTTCACGCTAAAGTAGCACATTACAAATAAAATAATGTCAGTATAACTAATCGCATAGTAATGAAAAATACTATTAAAATTAAAGTCGCTTTTAATTTTGAATACTGCAAGAAAAATATTTTAAGAATTATATACTTCTTTAACACAAAATCTCCCATTTCGATTTTGTACAGCAGAATATTTCCAAAAGGTTTAAATTCGTCGAAAGTTTCCTGTCAGAAAACATTATAAAAAGGGGTGCGTTTTTCAATAAAATTAGATTCATTATTTCCAAAAATTCATTCATTTCAAATGTGACTTCAAACTTGAAAACTGCTTTCTTCTATTTCCCTAGTTGCAAAGCTTTAAAAATGTAATCAACTTTGATGTCAGGGTTATAAATCTTAAAAATATGTAGTAAAATTGTCCTAATATTTTATTCCGAGTTCAGTTATCTAAAGCGCAAAAACTACTCCAAGGACAAAATAAAAACTTAATTCAACCATATAAAGCCCATATATTACATATTAAAATACTTTGCGAATTGATTCAAGAACATTAAATAAATCGACAGAAGAGGAATAATTTTTTTTCATTTACATCTTACTTATAATGACATTTTTTGAATAACTACTGTTATTATTTTTTTAAACTGTTATTATTATAACTTTTGTTATTATTTTCTGTGAAATTATGAACAGAGCTCTTTCTTAAATGAAAAATGGTTTTGTTTGTAAATTTAAAATGTTTGTATATTTTTGTGTACATTAATTCTTTTTCATTTATTAAATTTAAGGTGCTTAAAATAATACAAAGTATGATTTCTTACTTTTGATAATAAAAGATGATTATAAAATATATAAACGTTCAAAAAATTTTATTGCCATCTATATGTTAAAGAAACTTTCAGAACTAATTACATCCTAAGAACAAATATTTGCTGCATAAAACAATAAGGCAGAGTTTTTATGTTTAAATTATGTATTTCTCATGCAATTAATAATACTAGCTATTAATTTCTTCTTTTACATTTTCAAATAGTATGGAGTTCTTCAGATAAACTCAAATGATACCCAAAAGAAAATGAATACTTAATATTTTACATTTTAATTATTTTTAGTGTTATCCTTGCTATACATGTAGAAGTAATAAAAAAAATTGTAAAAACGATATAATGAGTTAATTCAGTGAAATAAAATTGATCTAAACAACATTTTCTTTTTTAAGAAAAAAAAAAACGTTGAAAAAGAATATTAATTTGTTAAACAGAAATTCTCGAACTATCCATATCTTTAAAAAGTAAATTTCAAAAAAGAAAAAAAAATTCAAAGAGTAAAAAAAAAAAAAATAGATTTTGAAGAGAAAAAAAAGTAAATTTTATTTAAATTTTAAAAAGAATAAGGTGAATTCGTGGGATAATTTTTCGTAGAAACATCTAGTTCGGTGCATTTTTTACGAAAAAAACTTTTCATATGCATGCTAACGTCTTATGGGAAAATATTTTGCTGAAATATCATTTTAACTAAGGTAACTTTTGTCCAAAATATTAACATATTTTATCAACAGATTAAAAAAAGTAAAGTGTCAGCTGATTAAAATACAATACACTGAGGTTGACCGATTATTAACTTTACATTACCAACTACACGAGGGCAATTGGCAACGGACCTCGTAATTTTAAACCAAGGTCAGGTAAAGAGGACTTCACCCGAACTACTCTTCATTCTCCAAAATTCCATACTACACCAGGATCCCTACAGATTTAACAAGCCACATCTGCTACACCGAATGAGGCACATTGCACACTAAAGTTATTTATGTATTTATTACTTATCAACAATTTTCGGATTTCTATGGATACCTAACCAAATCAGATTGGAAAAATATGCCTGCTCATTACAAATTTTTTACATAATATGATAAGGGAACACTCACTGTAAAACCGAAAAACTTTATTAAGTTCGAAAATTATTTTGTGAACGATAAATTTTTTTCATAAAAGAAAGAAATACGGTACTTACGTATTATTGCAACCTGTTGGCGACGTTGTATGAAACAAAGCATATGGTTGTCAATGCAGCACGTACGACACATAGAAATCGGGGTTGCCAACTTGGCAAGTTATCAATAGAGTTGGCGATTGTTGCAAAAATACATGAGTACCAGAAATATATAGGAAACGGGAAAATAATAATAATAAACAACTTTCTTTCAAAACTATTAAATTTTCTCATATATTGGTATTTTAATAAATTTTAAAATTAACAGCTCAAAGATCTTCAATTTTAGTATTTGCAAACCAAATCAATGTAGTATTTAGAATATGAGAGAATTAAAGTTCTTAATTTACTATTAATACCTTAACCAATAATTTTTGAACAAGCATTTAAAATAAATACGTTTCATACTCGTTCAAAATAGAGGAATCCTAAAACTGATTAAATAATATCATACTACAATACTTCTTTCCTCTCTCTTTACTTATATATATAAAATTTTAAAAATATGCTGTGAAAACCAAGATTATATTAGTTTTGATTGAAAAATAGTCAACACGTCTCATTCAAATTAAAATAATCCCATAATTTCAAAATAAATACAGTATATTGAATCGTGTGAGATTTTTCAAAACATGTATTTCATTGAAAAATCGCATTTCCATAATTTGAATTGTTTTCCTCTATCCTTCACATTTATAACAATTTAAGAACCTTACTCAATTTCAGATCTGCTTTAGAGTTTCTTAAATTGTGTAGCTTCCTCCATTAAATGTGATATCAGGATACTTAATTTTAATTCTTATGGATTTCTTACATCAAGTAACGTCTGAACTGACATTTTTCTTTCTGTGTTCACAGCTTAAATGCTAACTGAAATCCAAATACAAGAATATATGCAAGTAAAACATTTAAATTGTGTATAAAATAACAGCTGCATCAACTCTCTGGAAATAAAGTTTTTCCATGAATAGATTTATTTTGCCTTGTGCCTATTTCGTAAAATGTTTACTAGGCAACTGTGTCTAATACATTCCGATAAGTCTTTTCTCTAAGACATAAGAAACAGAATAAAATAAAGAATAGTCTCATAAAAGTAGACGATTCTGTGAAGTCCAAACCATTATTTCTGGATAACGTTGGATCTAGTAAAGAAGCTTTAAAAAGGGCATCTGGAGCTTTTTTAACGCTTCACTTCTCAAGTGGAATTTCCAATACAGAAGCTTAAAGTTCATTATACATATTTAAAATATTTTTTCTGACACGGATCATTGTTATTATATAAGCCTTTGTTAATGCTTTTAAACATAAAACTCAAACAGAAAATAATCAGACTTAAAACTTTGTGAATGTATTGTTATATTTTTCTCGATAATGCAAATACGTTTCTAGAAATTTAAGGAGGCCTTTACTTTAATGCCGGACTAGAATAAAATCTAAATACAAAAAAAAAGAGTTATCTACAGCACTGAAAGAATTTCTTTGAACTATTTAGACAATTTTTTTTCTGTATAAAAGCAAATAGAGAAAAAAATAGCAAAACAGGAATATTTTTTCTAGTTAAAATCCCTTAGTCCAACGTTACAAGAGCATTAAGTAAAAAAATATAAATCTTAAACAAATTCACAAGAAAATAAAAGTGTTTAAAAAACTAGATTTCGTTAGAAAAGTTTTTTTACTTAATAATGTGATAAAAAACTCTTTAAATATTTTAATAAACGTAACTAAAAAGATTACATGAAATTTAGATGTAAAACAATATTGTATCAAATTTTGGTAAAAAAATTTCATTTCTAATGGGGCTGCGGATTTGGTGTTTTACCATTGCAGACCTTGATAGCTCGTATATCTTTTTAGTGCGGCACCATATGGGAGGAATACCAATCGCCACAGGTAATTTTGACACCCTATTTCCTCCCTAGAGGGAGGCACTTGAGCTGATGATGCATAACAGTTCTTAGGAATCTGATTTGGCCGAGAATATACAAGCTGAACAAGCACTCAAAGAATCTTTTTAATACATTTTAATCATGCGACATGTGGACGCTTTCGATTTTGTGCATCATGAAACACCAACTCGAACCCGGAACTTTTGACCTACAAGGTCAGCGACAAACCAATTACGCCACCCAGCCCCCTAAGCATGTTTGATTAAATTAATCATTTTAAAATAGTTGTTTATAAAGATTGGCAAGCACATTACATTCTACAATATAACATAATGAATAACGCGTTACGGAAGAATTACCTGAATGTGACGAAATTGCTTATGTACATACTTTAAGATAAACTAATGTATATAATTACATTACTGTGGTTAATAACTGAACTAGCTGCAGCTAGAATCATTCTGTATCTGTAATGTTTTTCAGTAAGGCAAGTTCAATAAAGGACAACTTCCATGCGTATGTGTTTTTGTTGACTCAAGGACTTGTGTTGTATCAATACCAAGCAGTTAGATTAGTGAACATTATGAGAATATGCCAATATTTGAGAGAAAATGCGTGATTGGGCTAAAGAAATCATGATAGTCATTAGAGTCGGAGCGATGATACCTTTCGACCATGATGGCAGGAATAGGGGAATCATGGCCATACGGAATATCCAGAATGTGGCAGCCGACTGAAAGCGAGGACAGAATCCGAGAACAGAATGTTTGTCCAATTGGAACTTATAGCCCTGATATGTCCTTACGAACAAAATTATTTGAGTCATTGATAGCTGGGACTGCAATGACCATCAGAAGGCAACTCAGCAAACACGGAAGTCATTACTTCGATAACCTTCACCATTGCACACCAGCAAGCACGATTTCAGTAATGCCAGGAACATTCAATTTGCAATAGTATTGTTTTCGCTACTGAATCCTACTTAGAATTTAGCTTTGATGGCCACCGAAGGCGCGTCTGAAGACGTCCAGGATATCGGTGGGTTAATCACTTAATATCAACAAACAGGAGTAATAGTAAGAGATGTCCTCTCATTTGAAACTCAGGGTCCTTTGGTCGTCATGCATAGTAGCCTTATACTCGTAGCACTCAGGTATATCGAAGTGATTCTAATTCCCGTAGAGTGTTCCTTCTTTTTACGGATCCGGGGTTGTATTTCATCAAGATAATGCCTGGCTGCACATTCCACTTTTTTAAAACTTGTCTTCTCCAAAACTTCCCTGGCCATCACGATTGTCAGATATCTTCTCAATGAAGTACTTTGAATTTTGATAACCTGTTGTCTCCTACCTTTCCAGAATGGAACCGAAATAACTCATGCATTGGGACATGCATGGAAAGCAATCCCCCAAGAAGATATTTTTATACACTACTAGTCAATGTTCCGCGGTACAGCATCCCTCATAAGGGTCAGAGTTGGGAAAGTACATTGTTAATCTTTTGTTCTCTTGTAGCTAGCTGTTTGTCCTGAATAAAAGATTCAATTCGTCTGAATATAAGTATTTCATTTTCAAAGAATGAACACCACGTCTATTGATTTTTACCCCGTTCGGATAACTCTTTCTTAGTGCGTCTCTTTTTACATTATAAAGTTATAAAAGTATATAATACTTACTTATTTGCAGAAGAATTCTATAATACAGCATAAAATCTTTGGGAAAATAATCTTCAAGTTCTTAGATAGGAAACTTAATTATAAAAATTAATCAGCATTATTTGCTAAAGAAATAATAAATCAAAGTAATTTAACAGTTCGCATAAAACGGAAAAGAATTTGGAGGCATTATTTACCGAAAGAAAGTAATAGTTATTTGCAACACATAAATTTACAACTTTTAAAAAGTCATTTTAAAAATAAAAAATGCAATCTTAGCTGAATTACCCAAACATTTTTGTATTATTATCTACTATATCAGATCCTAATTTGCTCTATAACATTTCACTATCCTACCAACATAGAATTTAAATTAGTAAGGAAAACTGTTAGATGTATTAATAAGATTCCATTAAAAGTGACTAATTAGATTCATTCCATTATATACTTTGAAAGTAAAAAAATAATTTTCCATCGAACGAATTATTTTTCTGTAAAATTTCTTTAAACTTCATGGTCAGTATTTATGTCGGTATGACTTTTTAATAAGGAATATCTAGTTAACCGTATATTGTAAAATAATAATCTTTAAATCTCTCTATCACAGTGGAAACGTCGCTTTTCATCGTTCAATTTTCTCATATTTTCACTCTTGAAATCAAAACCTATTACTACTTGTGAAATACTACTGTACCTATATATATAGTTGTAACAGCAGTTTTAAAATTATAGTTTTAATCACATCACATATTAACCACAAACTATAGTTTATATTAGATTAGTCCAGTAAGGAAAGAATTCAAAAACAAATACGTTATTTTCTACATTACAAATGAAAAAGATCTAAAATTTTAAAATCAAATTTTACCATGTTATTTAATACAGGAATGGCATAATTTTTTTTCTGTCAACAAATACAGCTTTTTTTTTTTTTACACATTTCGCTTTATTGGCCTACATGTTACGAAAAAAGATAATTACTTTTTGATAAATATAATAAAATATGATTTATTTGAAATTTCATGAAATATGATGCAGTCATGAAATAAAAATTATCTTTTAAATACGACCTTACATAAGATTCTGCAACACAATATTTAAAACAATCCATATATAATAAACTTTCTTCGATTCAAAACTCCTTAAGAAGTACTTCAATTCTTAGGGATCCAGAGTGGTTCGACGCCCTTTCAGAAAGGAACTGAAAATCTTTTTATCATCATCATGAAATCCATCCACTTCAAATACTGCCAAGTCTTAAGTTATGTGCATTCAATGACTTCAGAGAGTTTGGAAGTGGAAGAGTTTGAATGACATTCGCATTCTTCCTTTTTCAACTGACATTCAACACTGAGAGTCAGTGTGTACTGTTTCCGGAATATTTTTCCCGAAAACTGTCAGACGGTGATTGCAGATTAAAAGTACTTTTGTGAGATTGCGTTTCAAAGGTATAGAAATAAGGAAAAAGTGACTGACTTCGTTGAAATTCTTCCAAAAGATCTCTTTCAACATTACTTAAGAAGTTTGTATTGATAACTTAATGCATAATAGCAATAATAAGCAATATTTTATTACTATAGATAATTTAAGATATCCGTCTACCCTAAAACTGTGAATATTGCCAAAAATTGACAATTTTCTTATGATTTTATTTTATGGGCCATCTTATTAGCTTTTTAAAAATACCAAGTTTATCATTTTCCGTTTACTAGAACAAAAACTACAAGTGTTTTAGTAAAAGCACAGATGCCATTACTTAAAGCAAGATGTCATACTTTAAAACGCGTTTTACTCGAAATGTGATTTTTTGAAAATAATCAAATGGGGTCAGGGATTGCTAAAAAATTTTGAACATAATTAAATGAAATTCTTTCTGTAAGTTCTGTATAATAGTAGAATTGTTTTAACCTTCAGATTTATCAATCACTGTTTTATTACAACATTTACAGTCCCTTATGTGAATATAATCACTGTCTTTTTAAGCATTTTCATATAGTAACCGAGATAAAGTGCTCTAGTTTTTGTAAAAAAGAAAATATCTCTTATCCTGAATGTCATTTCAAAATTGAATACTATAGCAACACATTAGATTGAAAAAATTGAAAATTTGTTCATAAAACTTTGGTTGCAGAATGGGCCGCGTTTATGCTATGTTTTGTCAAATTTTACCTATTTTTCCCATTTTAGTAATAATAATTTCTTTTTCTATTCTTAATTTTAGCATATGCTTTTTAAAATGCACTAAACAAATCTAAAAATTACATAAAAATCCCCATATCTCCTTTTTTTAAAAAAAGTTGTCGCAACCAGTCGGATACCTTAAAGGAATTTACGCCTATACACGTATTTTAGTTTAAAAATTTTATTAGTACAAAATTTATTAAAAGCTAGTTTTCAAAGAATATTGTTCTAGGACTAGAAATAATTTATTTGCAATTGTAATACTTGGATTTGGTGGAATCTATATATAAATAAATGGATGCTTATATACATGACCTCGCTTCACTCCAGCACCGTTCAACCGATCACTATGAAAATAAGCATGTATATGCATTTTTAGGATGTTTTTTTGCCATCCTCTTTGTTGCAGCTCTCCACTAGGTGGCGCTACAGAAAAGCAATCGCCAAGTTGCCAACGTGCTCGCCAAAAATAATGTCAACTTGGCTCTATCACCAACATTTCGCTATGTTTCTATTGAATCGCAATTATAATGTAAGGCACGGTGTTGCTTGCGAATATTACAATTTTAACATAAAATAAGTACAACAGAATGTAATAGTACGTATCACATATCCAGATATAAATTATTTACACTATTTTAAGCGTTCATTACACAAAATTTGTAACAATGTGTTACTTTTGCTGAGCGGAGATCAACTTAGGGAGGTGTTTTCAAAAATCTACCCAAGAGAGTTAATAGTTTTATAAATTTAAAAAATTGCTTTTTATCAGCTATTAGATCTTCAGACTAAAAATTTAACAAATATGGATTTTTTATTCGACTGGGATATGCAAAAAGCTTTTTTTTTTGTTGGTTTAATTTGAAATTCCCGTAAAAGTAACTCATTAAAAACTTTTTTATCCTTCAATCTATTGTTTAGTTTTTCAATTCCCCCATGCAAAGAACGAGTATATACTATTCCAGCTAGAACATTATACAATTTGATTAAATTGTTCATTTACAAGATAATTTTCAGATGTTTTTTAAAAATATTAAGATAATTGCAAAACCTTTTTAACAAATATTGCCATATAGTAGGTTGGCCAACTTAATTTTTTAACATAACGCGTTTAAATCATTCGAAAGAGGATGTCTTGTTCTACCGTAATCCTTTTTTGAGTTAATTTATGGTGATTTTTTTCAGATTGAAATAGAATGTCAAGTTGAGCTAAATTATCATTTACGACACCTTTTTGTTCTTAAACAAATTTCTAATGCTGGATTTTTCTCACGGCATTTTTGCTCTGTAAGGAGAAGGTACCTTAGCTATAAGAACTGTTCTTCTTGGGTATGCCTAGTTTAAAAGTGCAAATTTTGATCTCAAAGACTCACCTCGTTCTGGTCATCCAGTTGAGTTCGATGAAGATCAACCAACCAATCAAACAACGCAAACCCAGTTATCGTTTGAAGCAAAAATCCGAGTCCAACGACAAGGTAGAAAAAATTGAATACTTCCTCACTGCTACATATAAACATTTACACTCGTTGTGAAAGGTTCAAAAATGTGGAGCATAGGTTATGCATACTACTAAGTGACAACAACAAAAACCAACGAGCTCTGTGCTAATTTGTTTGCTCGTCAACGCTCAAATGGATGCTTACCAACTTTCGACTACTTCAGAATTTTGTTCAATGATGCACAATTAGGAGCTTGACTGGATGGATTTTGCGAGTTGTAACCTTTGTTGAGAAAACTGTACGGAGCAATTAGCCCAGTTAGGCTCTAATCTCGTATCAGGTGTCTTTAGATGGTGTAATAAATTTTTTATTTCCCAGTATAAATTAAAGTAAGTTAAATGATATTATTTTACTATTATATTCGAACAAAATAATTTCCTTTCAGGTGGGGAAAAATTAAATTAATAATAAAAAGCCTTTTTAAAAGCAATCAAAACCGAGAATTTGGAGATCATGAAAGTGGGTGGAGCTACCTAACTAATAAGGAATGCAGCAAAAGTTCGAAGTTACAAGAGAAGAAATTTTCGCAGTGAAATTCTTCCCGAACAGGAGGGGAAACGTTCTGATATCCCGACACAACAGTTCGGCTAATTTGTTACATATAGGTCTGAAAGTTGAGCTTCCAATCAGAGAAGACCTGCAATTCGGACGAAGCCGAACAGCAGATCAAGTTACAAATTTTGAATTTTTACCTACAATAAACTGAAAGTTTTGTTGAGCGTTGGGAAGATTATGTGAACAGCTAAGGAGGGTACATTATTGAATAATTAGTTGTTAATTTTTATTAAAAATAAAAACTTTAAAAAAAACGACGAGAGTTTTGTTTTGCCAACCCAATATATAAGTACTTTACATAAAATTTATGAAAAAATTTCGACATTCCAGGAAATGGTTTTAGGTTAGATAAAAAACACTGAAAGAAAATTTAAGTAAATATGTTGCAAAAAACTAAGATCAAAATCACCAAAGAATCCCTACCTTATAGCCCAAATAATTACTCTATAGTGTATCGTCAAAAATTTAATATTTTCACCCTGGTAAGAACTAAATTTTAAGAAATATGTAATGATCTCATCAAAATTATCAACAGAAAGAGAAATTCTAGAATATTTATTTAAAACTAGGGAAAAAATAAATCATTTTATTCCTTACTTAATCCAATTTCCGTCACAAAAATTCAAAGTGCTTTAGTGTAACAGCTTGTTTGCTGCTGAGACTTAAGCTTTAAACTATTCACAATCTTAAAAATCGACCATGAAACCCAAACTACCGTACAAAATCTTCTCCTAACGATAACAGTTATAGATTTCTGCTCATGGGATTTTTCCCAAGTGACGAGTTTCTACCATAATAAAATTCCCTTCGGGTAAACCCATATCCTTTTGCCAAGTCCATTTTATATATTCTTAATTTTCGTAACCCTTCTGTTATGGGCACTTACAAGAGCAAAGTCAAAGTCGGGAAACGTAATTAACTTTACCTGGTAGCTCGTTAGAAGTGCTGTAAAAAAGATTCTGCAGAATGTTTAGTAGAACTGTTTGGAATTCCTTTTTGGTACTGGGTTTTGAAAAAAGAAATTAGGTTCGAACAAAAGAAGGAAAGCTGCATTGTTCCCTTCTGGACTATATAGAAACGTTACACTATTTCATCTAAAGACACACAAAACGAATTTTTCTGGTGTTATGAAACAGGTTAATTTATTACATCTGGATGGAAAAATGTGCCACATAAAATAAAGTAAATTAATTCAGTTGATTTTTTTTTCAAATTAAATATTTATCTGTAATTAGCCCTTAATTTTGTACTTAATACTTTGTTTAGCCCTCTATTATTGATTTGTTTCAGCCGTTAAGCTCTACATTTAACTTTTTACTTTGAAAATTCACTTAACAAACCTTATATACTAAATATAAATACATTATTAGTATTAAAATGGTATATGTTGCAGAAATTGAATGATATATTCCCATGCATTATTTACCAATAAATAACTTGAAACTGAAATTTAGAAAATTTAATCAAATTCAAGTTTGCTGCAATATATGGATTGAATTAAAGAAAAGGTTATAAAGATTTAATTGTTATAAAAACATCAACAGTTATATAAATATCAACAAAAAAGGGGCATATACTATTATTTAAAAAAAATAATAAATGTTATATGAATGAATGTTTAATATTTTACAAATAGTAAATGTGTTCTTTTCTTTTTTGGCAGTACAGAAAAGTGGCATGAATATTGCATGTATAAATTCAAATTTTAAAGGAAAAATCATTACGCGTGTGTGTGTTTCACATTAAATTTTGAAGTAATATATATATTGAATTTTGTAAGAAAAAAACTCAAATTTTCATAAGTTTATTTTGTGGCAGATAAAAAAGAAATATAACATAATAAAATTTGAATATAACTTGACATCAAATAAAAGAATACAAAAAATAAAAACATGCATTTATTTTGAGAACTATATGAAAAATCATGAAATATTTTTTTTAAAAAATTACGTAGCAGAAATAAGAATATTTTTTAAAAAATCTAAAAATTGCGAATTTTTACCCTTTTTGCCTGCATAATTTGTAATTATTTTTAATTTTCCAAGAGAGGATTTGAAAACTATCTATATGTGTGTGTTTGTCTTCTAAAAGATTTTTATATTCATCTTCTGTAAAATTATTGTAAGAAACTATTTTCAAACCATTGGTATATACTTCCGTATTATCGCAACCTATTGGCGATATTATATGAAACGAAACATGTCGGTCAATTCAGCGTGTTCTACACATAGGAAATCGGGGTTGCCATCTTGGTGAGTTATTAGTAGAGTTGGAGATTGTTGCAATAATACGTAAGTCCCCAAACATTTTTCGAATTCTATAAAACTTAAATTTTAATAACTCTGAATTGGCAAAAAGATGGTATGTGTTTAAATAATCAAAATCTCAATATTACAACTCGTATAACTGCTTTGACTAATTTATTTTAAAAAATACACAGACCTTTTTCTCAAAGATATATTCTCCTCATAGAATATCTGTAGCAACCATATTTTAACATTAGTAATTTCCATTTCACATTTTTTATTAGTTGGCAAAATATCTTCTGAGCTATGACAAATCTTTTGCTACTTACAAAAAAAAAATGGAATTTATAATTTTAATTAGAATGTTCTTTGCAAATTGTTAAATGACTCGAAAACCTTTTAATGAAATCATCAGTATTTAAAATTCTCCATATGAAGTACTATAGTGAATTATTTGATAATATATCACAAAAAAGCTGATAATTAAAAATTATTAAATGCCCTAGAAGTTTTTAACGTTAAAAATTTTGCTTGTATAACAATAGAGTCATTAATTTTTTAAATAGAATAAATGTAAACTAAAAATGATAATATTCAGACTTTCTCTGATGTAGGTCTGTTGATTAATTGTAAAACTAAAATCACTATTAATAAAAATAGTTCTACAAAATAGCTTGAAAATATATTTTTAGAAAAAAAACATTTCTCAAAGAAGCTGGATATTTTTCTTTTATGGATATTTAATTAAACAATTTTTACTTCAAAATAATATATAGCTATTTTTCTTAGAAAAATAAATTCTGGTACGTAAATTATTTCATAGATATATGAATTATTGAAATTATTTGAATGCACTTAAATAACATAGCCGCTAAAGTTCCCTGAATTTTTTTTAAAAATAAACCACTTAGAAACTCAAAAATAATAATAATCATCAAAAGCTTTCATTAATAAAACCAGCACACACTTCTCAGAAAAAAGGAGCAACTATTTCGGTCCATGGCATTTAAAACTCATTTAATGAATAACGGCGATACACAGAAGGAAAGTCCATTCGAAAAGTTAAAAAAAAATGTTTACTTTTAAAGATTTCTCTAAAGAAATAAAATAAAAAAAGAATAACATTGCTATAATTTGTGAGAAAATTTAATGGTCTTGAGCTTAACAAGAGAGAAATACAATAAAATCTTTAACAAAGACCATAACAACATAAAAATGCCTAAAAATTTCTAAAATTTGTTGTCTCAAAAGTTTGGTGAGTGAGTGAATAAAAAAGTCGCACTACTGAGCTACTCGAGGGCTTTTGGTGACGAAACTCATAATGTTGAACCATAGTGGAGTGATCAGGACGATATCTGAACTGGAACCCCTTCTCCAAACTTCCGCACCACACCAACGAGAAGACGTTTGGGGCTGGACATTTTAACGTAAATAGGCCCTCTATGCCTGACTGGTATTCAGTGGTACAAGATTCGAACCTATGACACACAGGCCACTCGTCTGTCACCTTCACCAGTAGTATACCGCGGCCAACTCAAAAGTTTAGATAGTATCTCAAATTACACAAATTTTGAATGCCATGTAAATTATGACGTCATAGCACTGTCTCTATGAATGCCACAAATTTACAAATATAGCTAATTGAGTCTAAGTTCTTTGAAAATAAAATTTCATAATTTAATCAGTTGTCAGAAGGTGAAATTGTTTCACTATACAGTTTGAAGGCAAAATGGAATATTGCAAGAAATTGCTGCAGTCCGGAACCAAAGAGTAATATTTATTTTAAAAAACGATGGGTGCAATGAAATATATGGATGAGGAAGATCATGAGTCATTAGTAGTAAAACAATAGAGACCCTACGAAAAGGGCTACCATGGGCCGTATATATCCATATAAAATATATAATCCTTAATATATATACACATTTAGTGCCCAAATGTTTAAAGACACCCCCTAATTGTGAAAATAAAATAGTCTGAGAGTGACGTAACAGCTCAAAACTGTTTATATAAATAACAATCAGTTTTCGACGAGACAACGTAAATATTACAGAAGTCAATGTCAGAATATGTAAAACAAAAGATTTCCTGCGGGGCCTTCTTCTGCAAGTCGCAAACAATAAATGAGGGAATAGAAGCCTTTAATGGCTGACCCTAATAGGAATTCCTTTCATCTCAGTCGTCTAAGGCCTACACACACGTAACTGCGGACCGGTAGGTCGGGGGATCAAATAAACACCCTTGCTGGAGTCAACAGCTTGTCGCTGAAGTGGTGACCTAGGAATTGAAAACTAGGGGGCAGCACAGCCTAACGGCACTGGTTTATTATGCATTCATTCCATAGAAGGTCTACCAAAGACATTCTCAATAAGTCATGACTAGTGATTCTAAACGGCAACGCGCCCCCACGCAACAACTAAACCCGCCATCTCAACAAGAGATTCCCCGCAACGTCAACGGAAAAAACATTCCAATGACACTGAAACCAACTAGAGAAGAAAAACAATTGCAGTAATAGGCTGCGAAAACAACCTCCTCTCAGTATCGTTCAGAAACCAAACAGAAAAAAAACAACGCTCTTCTCTAGGAGGGAGATGTATGCAGTGGCACTTCCTTCTGCAATTCGCAAACAACAAAGGGCAGAAATAAAAGCCCATAACGACTGGCCCGAAGAGGGATATCTTTCGTCTCAGTCGTCTAATGCATGCATCGCATAGCTGCGGACTGGTAGGTCAGTGGATCAAATAAATACCCTGCCACAGTCAACAGCTTGTCGCCGAAGATTAGTATGATTTTGAAAGAGAAATGATCATCGGAGGTAAGTAGAGCAGGTGCTGCCATACTGAAATGATGTCTCTTCTACAATATTTTTTGTCTAAAATACTGTACGAGAGTGACAGGGGAGAAATCTCGTCAAGAGATAAGGAATATTTTGGCCAAATTATCGAATCTAGAATGTTTCTTGGACTACCCTGTGTCCCTTGATATCTGAGTATAACTAACAAGCTCAGATTATTTAACAGTTTTCTATCTCCGAGCACTTGTTTATAGCTTATAAATGTTCCCTTATGTAAATGGTCATGGATACAGGGCAATAAATATTGACACAATGGGTTATAGCAGGGTTTTTCAAATTATGGGTCGTGCCCCCTAGGGGGCGTGATAACTCTATGAGGGGGCGCGAGCATATTGAAAAGTCGAAAATAGAAGATTATTTTTAAAAAGAATTAATTTTCTGAAAGTAAACGAAACAAAATACATTCTGACATAACAAGAAATAAATACACATTTACACTGATATAATACACTTACAATTGTATCAGTACTGCACAATATATGTATTTTATAATTCAGCAATATTAAGCTAAGAACAAGTTTAATAATTATCATTGACCTCGTGGGGGGCTATTAAATATAAAATTATATACAAAAACTAACACTTATTTTGATAAGTTTTACGGTTTAGAATTAATCCCTTAACTGCCGTTTAAAAGATATGTGATTCGCTCCTCCATGCCACTGTTTTCTACGAAAAGGGGGGGGGGGGAGAAAAGGAATAAATAAGCAAATCTTTTGAAATATATATATATATATATATATATATATATATAAGTAAATCCTTCGCAAACACTATCAAGATACTACTTTTATTACATTCCAAGGCTTTTGGAATAATTTTATGGATAACATTGCGCAGAAAAGATCGTACTTTGGAAAGGTATATATATATGTCGGTGCAATTAACGCTTTGTCTAAGTTAGACGTTAATTTATGCCAGTGGAACTTAAGAGGTTAAATTCGCATTGCACAGCTTTAGCTTCAAAATATAGTATTAGTGAAGTCAATACATTGCTATTGTAAGGAGGGGGCGTGATGAAAATTATGATTGAATATTGGGTCTCAATACTAAAGGTTTGAGAAGCATTGGGTTATAGGTCTTAAATTGGTTAGAGTAATATCAAACAATCTTCTAAGTAGCCACACTGAGTAGCCAGAAATTTAGAGATAGACCTTAATAACGAGTTGGTCTACCATTTGTCTGATAATAGCAAAAATTCTTCCTTTCAGAGACTGAACAAGTTTCTGATATCATTGCTAAGGGATAAAGTACGTGATGACATAACAGCACTAAGTTGAATCACTTTGGTTGGTGGTCTTACAATCAATATAAATATTGAATGTTTTGATGAAATATAGAATATACAGATAAAAATTTAATTTCGTATTTTCGATCAAAGATAAGTGTTTAATTAAAATAATTCGAATGTTTTGTAAGAGTTTATTCCTTAAAATCTATGACAGTAATTTTTAAAACGCCAACCCATATTTAGTTTCCATATTCGAATAAATTAAAACTTAAATTTCATACAATTTAGAGGTTGAAGCAAACTATGCTTAACTATTACAATATGAATACACAATTTATGACTATAATTTAATTAAAGCTCATAGTTTTCGGGAAAATTTTGGAAGTTTCATCATTAAGAGAAAATTAACCAGAACCTAATTTAGACCCAAACATATTCTTTAATTAAACGAAATTCAATCTCAGAAATAAATTATCTATTGCATGTAAATTAATTTATTCTATGTCATAAAATAATTACTTTCTAGAATCTAATGCAAAAAAAATATTTTGTTTTTAGGAAATTCCAACATTTATCTAAATGTTGCTTGTTTAAAATTTAAGAAAACCAAATAATATTTAAAAGTAAAACCATGAAGAGCATTAGATAAAGTTGACCTTTGGTTGTTTTTTAAAAATACATAAGTATTGATACAAAACCTCAGATAAAGTGTGAGATATTTTCATTGGATTAGATAAATAACTTTTATTAGGATAGAAGCACAAGAAATTCTTTCCAAAACAAGTAGCCATTTAATTGGTTAAACTGAGATGAATATATCATTCACACACATCGAGAACAAAATTATAAAATACAGTTGGAATTCAAAGTCACATGAATTAGAACATGCAAATCGTATTATATATTCATTAAGGCTTTTGCAATTACATTAATTATACAGAGATGTTTTTATTTTTAATAAACTTTTATAATAACAGCTAAATGTAACAAATGGTGATATCGCAATTATGCTCAAATAGTTAGTTCACAATATAATGATTCTTGAAAAATCATTATAAAGAGAGCTTCTGTTATGAAGAGCAGTTTGAAAAAGGAACCGAGGGAAAGGAAAAAGAGCAAGCTCTTTCATTTCAGTCGAAAATAATCTGTATTTCCTGAGCTAACTTGAGAAATAAAATAAATTTTAAAAAAATATTTTGATCAAAGTATTTTGTAATTTTTTAACATTTTATAAATATGAATTTCATGGTTCATCCTTAATAATATTTAGTAAACATCACTAATAATACAAATAAAAAATGATTTTTTATGTATACAACATAATTATGTAAAGAAAATATCGAACGAAATGATTCCCACCATTTGTTTAAGTTGATTTTTAGTGAATGTTCACAGAAAAAATAACAAGCGTATTTTGGAACAAGTTATATATTTGCAGCATTATTCAACTAACTTCTAGTTTTGGAATATTCACGCAATGACCTGGGTTGGGAATAGTGATACCTATTTTAGACTTCATGCACTAAGTTAGCTAGTAAAACAATCTAAGACCTCAGAATAAATATACATTCTTAAAAGATCCATCAAAAATACCTTGTCAGAAGGCAACGTGTATGAGCATGGCTACAAAACAGGGCTTGAGAGCCATCAGGACTCAAAGAAAACAATGACCTCCATGAGTTAATCACTATGACCATTTGGTTCACACAGTCACCCAAAAACCAGCGTTGCTGTTGTTTCAAATCCCCTTGGAGCATGAAAACCAACACCATTTGACCTTTTCACATAAGAATGTCATAAACCAGATCTTGATCTTCAAACAACTGTCCCAGTAAAATGCCCCAGCAATCAAGAAGATGAGCAGAGAGAGAGCAGGGACAGGTAAAGAAAGACTTTAACCCCTGAACAAAGGTCATACCACGCAGGTGACCACTTCTAAAGCAGGCCAAAGCTATCTGAAGAGCCCTAGATCTCCTGCACTTAGAGATAGACCAGGACTCTTAGCTGCGTACCAGTGGTGAGCGGGAGGGTTTCGCCAAGTCAGATTCATTTTAGCTTTGTGGAGGGAATGAATTCCGTTAATTACGATTAGAGATAATAGAACAACTGATTTAAGTATAAAGGTGACCAACACACACAAAAGTCCCAAATTTGTAGCATTTGTCCCGAAAAACAGTAGTGTAAGAACGAAATATACAAATTCATATACCGTATTTACTAGAATTTACATCGCACTATTTTGCAAAATAGTTGCGACGTAAAAATAATACTTTTCTCCCTGTATTATTCCCTAAAGCTATTCCGACGCCCATCCAGAGGTCTCAAGGACCACCTTGTAGGTGTGGAAGCCTCTTTGCTCCTGAAAGTTTTTAAAATATTCATGGACAGGTTTAAAACATTGTTTTGTTGTGTGGATGGATGCATTTGCTGCTCAGCAAAGGTATCATGCTGCCCATGGACAGGTTCAATGGATTGCTTTGTTGGGTGGGAGCCCTCTGTTGCTCTTCTGATGTCCATGGACAGGTCGAAAGCATTGTTTTATTGAGTAAAGAGACACACTCTGTGTTAAACTGTTGGAAAACGAATTCCACTGTATCCAGGGGATTTAAAACACTGCATTGTAATTCTCGAAAGGTACTGTGTTGTCCATTGACAGATTAAAAATACAGCTTTGTTAAGTAATCAATCGGATTGTGCCAAACGCTGTTCCGAAAGGGTAGCCTGTTGCTTTCAAACCTGTGCTATCAACCGAAGACATGCGCACAAACTTGGTAGAGCTTTAATATAAGGTATTTTTTGGACTATATAGAGTCACCTCGCGTCCTTGGACAGTTTCCTTGTTTCGTAAGGGGATCCATTGTGTCAAAATGAAAGCATTTGTTGGATGGAGGAAATTTAATTCTCCACTCATCTTAAAAGGAAAAATGTAACCATCCATTCTGGTCACTTGCATCAATGACTTATCCCAGGGGTCTTCAACCTTTAACGGTCGTGGGTCATATCAATAAATCCACAATTATCCGCGCGCGATATTAATAAATTAACAATGAGCCGCGGGCCACACGACGGTCAAATAATAATGTAGTCAGGAAATTTAAATAAAAAAGGGTGATTTGTTCTACGGGTGAGTGAGTGAATATTAACGTCGCACTGATTAGCAACACGAGGGCTTTTGGCGACGGTCCGCGTAATTTTGAACCATGGTCAAGTGACGCGGACGACACCTGAGCTGGCACCCCCCTCTCCTAACTACCACACCACACCAACTGGAGGACGTTTGAGCCTGATTCTACGGGTAAGAGTAATGTTACAGATTTGTATATACATATATCTGTTTCAAAAAATCGTAAATGGGAGTCGAATTTAAATACTTTATGTGTTAAAGATAAAAATCTACCTTTTCTTGTGAAAACAGAAATTTTATGCATAAACAGATTTTTTTACATTTAAAATTATTTAAGATGTAATAAAATTTTAAATTTTTGTCCTTTTAAGAAAAGTTTATCCCAAATGGACAAAGCAATTTTTTATTAAATTGCCTCAGATTCAATTGAATTGATTCTGAAATATTGATGAACTTCTGCACATTTTTTTATATTTTTCTCAAAAACTGAGAATTGAGGTTGCGGCTTAGAATGTATAGAAACATTTTTTCACAAAAACATTTTGAGAACATGGAGTGCAGCTTAGAATTTCGATGGTGGCTTAGATTTGAGTAAATTCGAAATTTATTTAAGTAGAGTGGATTGCAAACTGAGAATACAAGCCTGAATCGCGTGCTATACCAGTCGCATGAATAGGCGAATCCCTTTCCAGGGTTTACCTTAAAAGAATTGTCATTAAAAAGTTCTGTTTCTCATTCCGATATTTCTCTCCTCAGTCCCTCCCCCCCCCCCACCATACCTGATAATTTTACTCACAGTTTGCATATTTGCAAACTTATCAAAAATATATAATGCATATCACTTATCTTCATTAGAAAATATTTAACTACCCTTCTATAAATATTTTCAAAGTTGTGAAGAACAAAAAATCATTAAAAAAGCAAAATAAATTATCTTTTTCTTGAATATTTATTTTTTATACAATGCAAAACATTCAAGCTCAAGTATAGCAAAAACAATGTACAGAATGAATAATTGTTCTTTCACTATTTTACTCTGAAAACTCCTAAATCCAGGACTAAATATAAAAACAGTGACAAAAACGCAAAAAAAGTTAAAACAATTCTTATATATTTTTCTTTATTTTCAATCGTAAAAATGTTTCTTGCAAAATCAATAAGGCATTATATGACTGTATTATGTTTCCAAACATTGGCTTTGAATGAAGATTGACTATTCAAGTTATTCCTTTGTATTTGAAAGCAGGTTTTAAAGTTATTTGACTTCAGAAACAAATATTCATCGTATAATAGATTTTAAACTTAGTTCGAATTTCAATGGAAATGCTTGGAATAGTTTTTGTAACAACGTAAACATATGGATTGGATTTTTAAAAGGATTTAAGTGGAACCCGGAATTCAAGTTGAGCTTGGTTTAAGACCCCATATAATCTCTTTTTCCTATTCAAAACGCGAAAATTTTTTGAGGAATTTAAAAAAAAATCATTGGAATTATTTGAACATATTGGAACTTTCTGTTTCGGCGGCGAAATTCTCTCCAAGTTTGCGTTATTGTTGACAACACTCAATATTCACATAAAATATATTAATAAATATTATAGTTTTCAATGGTTTTTCATCTATTTTTGATGTATCATGAAAAAAGATGATATTCTGAAAAAAAAAAAATACAATGACTCTAAAAAAAAATGGTGGTAAAAGGTTACCAGAGGAAATGTTCCGTCTGTTCGTTGGTTGTATCATATTTGACGACTTATCGCCTACCGTGGCGAAACGGAAAAGCACCAAAAAAAATTTCATTGGTTAGTAAACTTATTTATTCCTTCAGGATTAATTCAAGATCTTATTTCATTTTTCTTTGTTGATAAAAAAAAAAGACAATTTCTTTTCTTTAAAAGTTTTTAATTAAATTTTAGACAAAACAACCCACGCAGTAGTAAATGAAAACAATAATATTTTTCATTCTATGGATATACTGTTACGATAATTAGATTTTTTATTACAATTGAACGTTTCAGTTGAGCTTTTTGAAACAAATATTTGCAGAGCACATGAATTGCTTTTTTTTTACCTGCTTTATCATCTACAGATATTTAAAAAGGCTCCATTTTCATCAATAAAAAATATTTTTCCGAAACTGAAGAATAATTTTTCTTTGTATAATAGAAAAGGAAGGAGATGTAGATAAGAATTTTTAATTTACGATTACGTTTCAAAGAAGATTTAAAAGACAATAAAATCAATTTCATTTTCATACTAAGGTATTTAAATGAGCCAGTATTTTTTAATTAAGGATTTTCCCTACCAATAGTCATGTACAGTAGTTTCCCGAACTTATGCGATAGGTGGGAATGAGCGATAACAGCGTGAGTCAAATTCGAGTAAGTCGGAGCATAAAATTTCGCATATAAACACATAAAATTAGTTTTATTTGGGTACGAAGACAAAAAAGATAATAATTCAGAAAAAAATGTTTATTTAATCTTAAATAATACAAATACAAAATCACAAACCGAAGTTATTTTGATGTCGAAGGTTTCGTAAAATTTCACAAAGTAGCCTGCAGCATCAAGGATTTTTTTTCTCCCACAAAATTTGTTCTACCATACTAATCATTTTTTTTCTTCCTTGTTTTGTCGAAGAAATAAGCTTTTCGTTGTAGTCTATATTTTGTAAAAATTGCAACCTTCTCCCAATTAAACTGAGGTGTTCTGTCAAGTTCACAATTGTCATTCGATCTTCCGATTGAGAGAGAGAACTGGGTCTAAAGCAAGCATGCCCAACCCATGGGTCGCTTGCGGCACATTTCAAGACTTCTTGTGGCCCAATTGCAGTTTCTAACTGTCGATATTATTTTTGACATTTGGTCTATATAGACGGCTGCTTATTGCGGTTTTGGAAATTAAGAGAAGAAATTGAAACTTTCATGAACAAATAATGGTCATGATATAAGTGAACTTTCGGATGATCAATGGCTTCTAGATTTATGTTTTCTAAAATATATAACAATGAATTTGAATGAGCTAAACCAGAAGTTACAAGGCGAAAAATAAGTTGATTACAAATGTTATCAAGATATAAAAGCCTTTGTAGCAAAGCTTCAGCTTTATGAAAATCAATTGCTGTCAAACAATTCGATTCATTTCTAATTGTTAAACGGCTATAAAAGTGACCATAAAAGCAAATATTGTACGGAAATCGGAAAATTATTTGAAGAATTCAACACCAGATTCTCCTATACACAAAAGAGAGAGTTTCAGGAAAATTTTATAATATTTTTAGCTTTATATAATGAGAGGTGGAATCAGCGCCTCCAAAATTACAAACGGAACTAATAGAATTGCAATCAAGCATAGATATAAAAAAAACTGTGTGAAGGGAATAAAATTGAATATTATCAAAAATATATACTCGAAGATAAATTTCCAAATTTAAAACGAATGGCTATGCTCATTATATTAGCATTTGGAACTATTTATCACTGCGAGTCTTCTTTTTTTCCGAATTAAACCAGGTAAAAATAAAGTATTGCAGCAGGTTGCTTGATGAAAACATGACAATCAATTACGATGCGCATCGACTAAATTAGCCGTTCATATTTAAAAAATGTCAAGTAATATACAAAAAACAAGAGTCACATTAATTCTAAGGTAATGAAATTTTTTGAATGTTGTACGATAGTAAAATATTTTAAATAATTTGTTTTATTTTGATATGTGTGTCCCACCTCAGTTTAGTAATTTTTTATTTGGCCCACCAACCGATTTGGGTTGGGCACCCCTTGTCTAAAGGCTCGAGTTCTTTAATGTCTTGCTCTGGCTTCTGCATTTTTATGAACTCATCAATGGTCGGCTCCTGATTGTGGGAATCCAGCAGTTTTTGAACGTTATCATTATGCACTTCTAAATTTATTTTCCTGGCCAGATCGAAAACTACTTCAATAACATTATCGATTTCATCAAGATCTGGCACTGATATCACCGGAGTTTCAGAGTTGAAAAAAAAGGACACAGTTTTTGTCTAAACGCCCTTTAAAGTTTTATTTGAAACTTCATTTCTCAAGATTGTCCGATGATTCTCACTGCATCTAAAGCGTAGGTTCTCAACGTGGGCGATAACGCCCCCTTGTGGGCGTTTGAGGCTTTCAGGGGGCAGTACAGGACCCAGAGAAATTAGGGGGCGTAAAGATGGCACGGAGGGGCTTGGGCAGATTAACCAAATATAGTCTAAAAAACGCTGATTATATACTAACAGAAGTAAACTTTAATACTGTCTACTTATGTTGATTGTACGTATTTAAATCATTTCTATATCACATGTACGAAAATTCACATATTTTGGTAGTTCGGGAAGTGGATGAAAAACTTAAAAATTACATTACATTCAAACCTACGTTAAACTGAATGATAAAGTGCATTTTAATTTCTGTAGTGCTCGTGTTGTCTTTGTCTGCGGGCATCAGGAAAAATGTTTCGTCCACTGCATTTCATTACGTATATTATCCAAGAAACGTAATTAAATATGTTAACCAGGAATTAACGTGATTTTTTAAAGGCTGAAACTGTCAATTTATATTTATTTTGAAAGCGATAGTTTATTATGAATTATTTCGTATCATCAAAACCCTTGCCTGTCTTTATAACAGGTAAGCTAAAACTTTTATTCCACTCTTTGAAATGAAGAAGTTCAGTAGCGCGTTTCAATACCAACACTATCCTATCTATGAATAAAATATATAATATTGCACATTTAAATATATTTGTGGCAACAGCTATTTCAGATTCCCAAGTAAAAAGAATTGGGACTTTAGAAAAAAATGAAATTAAAAAATATATACTATTAGTAGCAGGATATTTTTTAAAACTTAACTCTTGTTTCCCCCATGTATTATGTACACTCTTATTTCTCTAGAGTGGGAGAGGGCGGTATCTAAATATTTACTAGAAAGGAGGATGCCATTTCAAAAAAGGTTGGGAACCTATGATCTAAAGCATTGAATTGTTTCCAAAGTCTAACAGAAAGCTCTTTTTTTTTTGTCTCATAGCTTCATGTAGATGTTCAAATGGTCGTCTCCTTTAAGCTTTGAATATTTTGATGACCCTCTGATCCATTTGGTGAAGAAAACTGGTTGTATTGGTTGGTAAAAGTTAAATTTTGCATGTGGGTCGAAATTAGATAATTGTGCCGATTCCACACGATACATTTGAACATGTACGTTAATCAGGAATCGGAGACGAAATAATCGAGTTGTGTAGTGCTGGAAAGAAATCGACGAAGTTTTAAAATCGCGTGACTTTCGGTTCGCTCAAGTCGAGGTATTACTAAAATCTCATGTTGCTATCGCTCTTTAGTTTAACACTGTTATTCCGCTTACATGTATTACGAACATGTAAAGTTTGTTGAAAAGCATCGCGACTAGTAACGGCACTACTCTAATGTCAAACTTATGATTTTGTTTTTGTGTGATAGCTCAGTGGGGCAAATGAGCTTCCATTATGGACAGCTGTAATCTGTAATTAAAGGATCGGTCGCCGTGAAGTGAGTGAGTGAATATTTACGTCCCATTGTTCAGCTACACGAGGGCTTTTGGGGACGGTCCGCGTATTTTTGAACCATAGTCAAGGGACGCGGACGACACCTCAGCTGGCAACCCCCTCCCTCCTAACTACTACACCGCACCAACGGGAGGACGTTTGAGCTCTCGACAGATTTAACGTACTTCAGTGGTACTCGGATCGAACTCATGACACGCTAGCCACGATCCGATGCCTAGACCACTTGGCTACCTCGGCCACAGGCCGGTTGCCGTAATAATAGAACCTAAGTTGAGTTCACATATAACTTTTAGATGTAATAAGGTTCAAATAAGTTTGCCTTGAATTTTTTTCTTTTTAGTGGGGCTGCGGATTGGTATTTTTTTTACCATTGCAGACTTAGAACATTTCCCCGGAAGCTGGTATCACTTCTTTGTGTGGCACCATTTAGGTGGTATACCAATTGCCGCAAGTAATTTTGACAACCAGTTTCCCTACCAGAGAGAAGCATACGAGCTCTGACGATGAAAACCTATACTAAGAATTTAATTTTGCCGAGAGCACCAAAGACAAACAGGCACTAAAGGGATCTTTTACAAGTCGTATAATCATATCACATGGACGCTGTCGATTTTCTGTATCATGAAAATCTGCCGACTTGGGCGGGGGTTGAATCCGCAATCTTCGGCGTACAAGGTCAGCGCCAAACCAACTACGTCACCAAGCCGGCTTTACCTTGAACATTGAAAACTTAAATAAGAACATATAGTGTGTGGTGTGTGTGTGCGTGTGGTGCGTGGCGTGCGTATGGGGGGGTAACTTACAAGGTTAACTTACACATATTTACAATAGCCATTATATCAGGGTTGTACATTAAGTCGATCGCGGTCGATGGGTGGGCCGTCAAGACATTTTAAAGTGACCAACTGAAGACTAGCAGTTAGTAATTATGTACCGAAGGATTCAAGAATGGCCGAAAGTATGTGCAGAGTCTAAGTTTTTTCTACTGATTATAAATAAGATAACTATAGACAAGAATAAGATTTATTTTTAATGTATTTTGAAATGTTTGATAATAAATACATAATTTGATATTATTATCAAATTATGTATTTATTATCAAACATTTCAAAATACATTTGTGGCTCTTATTATGTTTGTATCTTCCGTTTCGCTTCAAACGTGTTTTTAAAAGAGTATTTTATTATTGCAGTTACTTTGGTAAGTACATATGTTCCACATTTTTTATTAGTTATAATAAATACTGTAGACCTTTTCTTTCATTCACCACACCTACACCACTGGGTGGGCCGCAACACCTTGAAAAATCATAGAAGTAGACCGTATCCTGGGAAAGTCTGCTCACCTGTTGTATAATATTAAATCAGTAAACAATGCATAATTTTTTCTAGCCTATGACTACAATATGATATTAAATTAATAGAAATTAAAACAGCATACACAAATATCTAAACGTAGGTATTAAAGAAAAAGATCTACTAACTACTGTATATATTTTTTAAAGTTGAAATCGAAATTATGTTAATGTTAAAATCTGAATGAATTTTGTTTAGTTTAAACAATTGTTTAAAAAAACTTTCCTGGATGATACGTAAATCCTTAAAACAAAGTATCAAACATATAAGTGTTTTACATTTAATACATAAAAATTTACGAATCACAATCTCACACGAATAGTTGCTAAATTTTGTAGGAAAAAAAATTGTTTATTTATTTATATACATGATCTAAATTCAGACTAACCATTTTTTCAAGCTTTCGCTAAATATTTTACATTTGCGAATTAAAACGACTTTTTTCGGAGGGACATTCACTTTTTCAAAATCCAAAATTAGTTTAAAAACTAGGAATTCAACGATATTTTGCATATTTTTCTGAGGAATTTTCTCACACATACACATATTACTTATTTCAAAAAGTCACTATTTTGCGACCGGTTTCAAAATGGAAGGTAACTATCATATTTCGGTTATGTTTTTATTCTTTTCTTATAAGCTCTTGTTTCGTGGCATTATATGACACAAAAAGGATATGAAACAGGATATACAAATATGCGAGTTTTCCTTTTCGAGAAATTGAATGTAGATTTTTTTTTAAAAAATAGTCTCTAGATATTTGAGGAATACTTCGTATATATATATGTAAACACACTTTCTCTTCAATAAAGTATGTGGTAGTTTTAAAATTTTGTTTAGGTAATAATTTATTTTATTCGTTAATAGTTTTGTGTATTGAAATCACAAAATATTTAAATTATTTTCATGGTTATTTTTTTTTAAAAAGAAACAAATACTTTACTTGATGTAACTATGTTTCTACACTATCATGCAGTTTTTAAAGTCGTTATTGAATTCTCACATATAACATGCAAATTACAATTCTTAGCAAATTAATAATTATGAGTGATAAATGTCAATAAACTTTCTAAAGAGTAGTAAAAGCTTCTAAAATTTATTATATTCTTACATATTAGTATTTGCCACATTTATCTACGAATTTTATACCTAACTAGCTGGTATATTCGTTCTTAGCACGGGTGAATTGAAAAATTAAACAATACAGATTGAAGAATGAAGAAGTTCTTAATGAATTAATTTTAAGTGAATTTAAATTAAACACAAAAAAAAACTTTTTACATATCTCAGCTAAACGAAAAATCATATTTGATAAATTTTAAGTATGTAAGTCTAATAGCTGATAAAAAGGATTTTTTTTTATAACGCTCGCGTAACTCCCTTGTGGATCGATTTTTGAAAATACCTTCCTAAGCTGATCTCTGTTCAGCAAAAGTAACATATTGTTACAAGTTTTGCGTAGTGAACGCTTAAAATAGAGTAAATAATTTATACACCATTAGCATTAATTTATACACCAAAAGCAACACCATTCCTTACATTATGATGGTGATTCCCACTGTTTTCCACATCAACTCACAATAGTACAGAACATCCACGTTTATTGCAAAAGAATCCCCCTATCGTGTTGCATAACAACACTCGTTCTCATGTCCCAAACCATGTCACTCTCTTATTGCGACGATGGCAGGAGAAATCTTGGAGCACTCTCCCTACTCACCTGACATTAGTCCTTGTTGAAAAACGTCGTATAGAGGGCGCTGCTCTGTAACGCGAAACTTTTGTTTTTGTTATGTGTAGGAGCTCAGTGGCAGGTGAGCTACCATTTGGTACAGTTGTAATCTGTAATTGAAGGGTGGTTGCCCTAATAATACAACCTAAGTTTTAATCATACATGTTTAATGTTCGTGTCATGTCCGTGTCGTCCAGCAATAAAACCTTATAAAAGACAAAAAAGGATCGTCTTCATTCTACCACTGAATTCACCAGATGTAAAAGTCCTTGTGACTTCTTTCAGTTTCCAGAGCTAAAGGAACCTCTCCGAGGACGCCGACTTCATGATGTTTCATTTGTACGAGTCGCATTAGGGTGCTCCGTCACTTACATCAACAATTAACACCTTGCCAATATAGTCTCTAGCAGCTTCCCGACATGTGGCAAAGGGTTATAAACTTTGCTAGTGATTACATAAATGAAATGTCATGCTATTATATATACTTGTAAGTTCATTAAAAATTGATTTATATTTGAGTTGTCATTACTTAATTTGCAACCACCCGAATTTTAACTCATAAGAAAAATTAATTTTGTGAAATGCATCGTAAGATATTTAAAAAAAAAATAGGAGACATTTTGAATGCATGAATGTGTAAAAATGTACTATATCAAATACGTTGACAAGAAAATGGTTAAGATATAAAGGTTTCGCACAACTAATTTTTCGTTCCTGAATACATAAGAAATAATATATAATGCTTTTATAAGAAATGTTTTAGAAAAATTGTATGAATTTGATAAATATGGGTGTTTTTCACAAAGAAGAGAGTGAGAATATTTTCTTTTATTTCCTCATACATTTTCAAAAGTAAATTTTTCAGCAAAGGTAGCAAAACTTATCTATTTTTCACGGGAGATAATACCAAAACGCACATAATAGAAGCACGGGAAACTATTGTTACAATAAATACATAAAGAATAAAAGCAATTTTTTTAAAAATTTTGACGATATTCGCAGAATTAAAAATAGTGGCAGTGTTCCAAACCTTTCATATGAGAACTTCTATAGTAAACATTATACTCAAATTTTTCATAAAATTTCAAGTTTTATGCAGTTGACAGTTTTCCAAAACCTTCATATCAAAAATTTCATAATAAACAAAACTCAAAATTTTCATGGAATTTGTTACGGGTTGGAAAAACGATCCTGTCTATTCTATAAAATAACTTTTCCACATAATCGTGACAAGTAAATTATGACAAAAGATTCTCTATTTACTATTATTTCAAAATGATTCATGTGATACGTGCCAAGAGTTTGAAAAATAAAAGCACATAGAAATTTTAAATTTATCTTTATTATATTTTATTTTTCTTAGTTAAATTCTAACCTATTATAATGAAATGTAAAATAATTTTTCTTAACTTTTTTATTCCTTTTACTATCAACATGAAATTTTATTAGTTTTTCTATATAGTACATTAGCAAAATTCGTGAACGAAGATGGTGAAAATGTAAAATAATATATATGTATATTTTTTGTGGAAAATCTCTCTTTTCTTTAATTTATAAGAAAAAACTAATACTGCTTACCAAAGAAAACTACATAGCAAAATAAACTTCTCAGCCAACTTTAAGAAATCATTTAGCTATGAGTCAGAAAATTTTCAATATATGTGAACCGCTGTAAATATACTACTTGTAGTTAAAAATCTCGAAGTACGTTAAATGCGATATTCTTTCAAACATTTTATCTAATTTTTCGTATGTTTATTAAAATACATAAAAACCTAATTTAATTTTTAAAAAAGAATATCCTTTGAAGATTTTTACAACATTGAGTTATATGTCTGATTCAAAAAGAAAATCAGTTTAAAAAGAAAGAAATTATTGATCCGTCTTATATTTAAAAAAAGATTAAAATTTTTAAAACATTTTGTTATCTGAAAACTGAAACTATGTTTGACTAGTATAATCTTTTTTTTATTTTATTTCGCACATTCTAGAATTTAACAACAACAAAAAATCACTAAAACATTGTGACAGAAAAATAACATGGAGAAAAATGCAAGATTAGTGGGTTCTCGATACTTTTCAACATTAATCATTTTGAAATAATGAAAAAATGGACTGTAATCTGTGTAATTTGAAGAAATTTTTTTTACCAAAATAATTTTTGCAACCAGATATTTGTTTGATGTTCCAAATATTTGTAAAACATTCTAATTGTGCAACGGTTATATATTGCAATATTTTATGACCCGTAAAACACCTCACTACAAAGAGACAACAAACTTAGAAGAAAAAAAACTCGGCATAATAACACACACAATAATTCTATAATATTAAGTTCTAACTCAAGGTTGGAAAAAAAAAACATGGCCATTCTCTATGAGGCATTTTTACTTTGAAAAATATACATAACAACACTTTTATTTGATATACGAAATATAATACCACTGTGAACGTAATATTTCCATATTAGTCTAAAAATTTAGCTTTTTTGAAAACAATGTACAGTAGAACGTCGTTTATCCGAATCAATTGGGACCGGACACCGTTCGGATACTCGATTGTTCGGATAAACGAGAACCAAAAGCGATCCATGCAGTATATGAAATAGGACACTAATCGAATGTTGAAAATCATCGCAGGCGGGAAACGTGCTTGAAGAAAAAGCAAAATAGGTGCAAAATGTCGCAATTTTACCTTTATTGTGAAAAATAATCTCTTATTTTTCGCTGTACCATTGTACACTTTCGTGTTTTCGCTGCAAGGTGTCTTATTCTCTAGAGCCGCAGCAGTTGAGTAGGTCAGCACTCTGATTGTTGTTCGTACCACTCCATAACTGTCTCTAACGCAGAAACGCGGCACCATTTGATGGACCCTCGCTACTTTTGTTGTTTTTGCTGTTGTCCTCGTCTTCATCCGTTTCATCATCGACAGGGTTGGATTCTTCTTGCGCGGAAGTCACAATTTCGTCATCATTCAACATTTAAAATCCACAGTCTTCTGCATCGCATGCCATCCATGTTTCTATATCAACAACACTCAACAAAAGAGCACGTATACACCCCCTCACTTGGAAACAAGCTACCCTATTATTCTGTACAGATGTTTACCAAATCACGCAGCTGAAATTCTCCAAATATCCCTCACCTTGGGTTTTCCCGTCACTTTTGGCCTCACGCGAAGCAACTGTTCAGCACTGCGCTGCTCGAAAACGTATCCGGACTTTGGTTAGGATATTTGACGCTCCAGATAACAAACGTTCGGATAAAGGACGTTTTACTGTACTAATATCTTTTTATTCCCTTCAACATACTCCCCTATCTATCAATACACAGCTGCATACAATTTTCCACCGGTCAAAACAGTGCTGTGGCTCATTAGGTGTCACCATTTTCAGTAAAACTGTCGTTTTTGACCTCACCTCATCAACAGATTGAAAATATGTTCCCTTTAACGCCTTTTTCACTTTAAGAAACAGGTTGTGAAATCGTATGGGGCGAGATCTTGTAATTTCGGTGGATGCTCGAACACAATAGTGCGTTTGTCTGCCGAGAACTGTTTTACAGAGAGTGGAATGTGCCCTGGGACATTGTCTTGACCAAGTTTTTCGGTACCAGTTTTGCTCAAACTTTCACCATATGCAAATCCTCGTTCAATTTTTTTCTTATTGACTCTCTATTAAAGTTCGTAATATCGGACATCATCAGAACACTCAAACTTCGGTCTTTTCGTTTGTGATTTCATTAATTTTTTTAAAGTTTTCTTGATGACACAGGTTGACCAAAACGTTAATCATTTTTGAAAACCTGCCGAACTTCCGAAAACCGTTTGTGCCGCTAAAACAATTGACCACGTTAAATGTAGATATCTCCAAACACTTATTGTAACAATTTAAAACATCAAGGTGGAGTTTGTTTTTATTTCCCGAGGAATTCCAAATATGTGCGCAGCTTTTTTTAAGTTTATCATGATCGCGGCGCTTCGACACGGCAATTTTTCACTCAAGAAAGGATAAAAAACAAACTGAACTAGATAGAGGAAACAAAGCCTAATGGATAGGGCATGAGCAATTTGGGAATTTAATTGCCACACCTTGTGCATTAGAAAATTTTATTTGTCCTATAAATTTCAGTTATTGTACAGGATTGAACCAATATGCATTGCGTGAAACGGAAAAAGCTGTATCAAGCAGTAACAACAAAAAGATGCAAATTTAGTGTAGGTGCACCTTACTGAGTAGTAAATTATGTGAAATGTGTAACCCTCCGACACATAAAGAGGAAAAGAAAGGAAACACAGAATGGGCATTTGTTTAATTAATTTATTTGCAAAACTCCTTATGCTCCACATTGCATAACATGAGGCTTACAAATGGAAAATGCAAACCAAATTCCATTATTATAATCCTTATAGCTCGAAAAAAGAAGTTTTTCTTAGTCAATACGCCCCAGTAACCCCCTGCTCCCCCAGGAGTTGATTTCCGTAAAATACATTCCTACATTCCTAGTAGATCCCAATTCAACAAAAGAAACATGCTTAACAAATTTCAAGTAACTACTCAAAAACAGCTTTTTTTTCTATAATTCCGCTTGACCCCTCGCGACCCTTTTTGGGGGGTCGATTTTCGTTTTATTCTTTATTAGAAGAACTCTGTTCCATGAAAGGAACATGCCTACCAATTTTCAAGCAGGTAGATATAATAGTTTAAAAACGCATGACTACTTGCAAAGGCATTTACATCGCATTGGACTAAAGGATTCTGCTTGGTTCCCTCTGTGCAACCAGGGTGAAATGGATGGCGACCACCTCAGACACTGCCGTATTGTTTTAAAGTGTTTTGTAGACAACTCTACGGAGACAAATTTTAATTCTTTTTATGCTTCGTCAGCATTTTATTGGGCTGCTCGTCGACTAATGGCAGAGATGCCGAAGACGGGCGTAGGATAAAAAAAAAGTTTAAAAACGGAAATATTTATCTATTACGCCCCTTAATCCCCCGAAATGAAACTTGTGGATTGATTTTCGTGAAACCCATTTTGTAGCGGTTCTCTACTTTGCGAAAGGTATCTGCTTACCAAATTTCAAGACTGTACGTCTCATAGTTTAGAAATGGGAATAATTATTTATGCGCACCTTGATCCCCGCAAGGCCACTTGGGGCTGTTTTCACTAAACCCATTTTTGTAGCGAATCTCTACTCTATGGAAGGAATTTGCTTACAAAATTCCAAGACTGTTCGTCTAATAAATTATAAAGTGGGAAAATAATCTAATCAATAATCTATAATCTAATCTAATCTATAATAATAATCTTCACAAAACACATTTTATAGCTCCATGAAAGGAATCTGCTTATCATTTTTCAAGACTGTACTTCCAGTAGTTTAAAAATGGAAATAATTATCTATAGCGCAGTAGGTCCTGTATCAATATTTCTTTGGCACCAATTTTTGAGGCCTCCTTAACATGTTACAATTTTTTGTTTCGCTTATATATATTTCAGGGCCCTGTATCATTGATACAGTTGATACGGCAGCATATATGCCCCTGCATAGGAATAAAATTATTACTATGTAAATGAGGCGAAAATATTTGCAACTATTTATTTATTTATTCACTGAATTTTCATTTAACAACTGAAGATTATTTCTTCTATTTTTTCTGATATTGTCTTTTCTTTCCTAGCCTTTTCATCTAATTTCTGAAAATGAAACCTACGACAGATGAATGCACTCACAGAAAGATAAGAGAGGAAGGCATTTTTTGAATTAAAACACCTAAACTTAACTGTGTTCCACAAAATTCGCTACAAAATCACCAATTAATTTTACAATGCCACCACCTCTCATGCATCTCGACCTACGAGACCTTGAAATTTTATACCACGTGTTAGACATACGTATACTATGTAAATGGCACAATACTAAAAGTTCAAACAGAAATGAAACTACGCGCCTCCTGCCAAAAAAAGGAAGAAAAGAAAAATAAACAAAACGCGCGCGTATCCCAATCTAAGAAAGATCAAGATATCAATCATTGGCATGGCCAAGTAATTATAGCGCGTTTTTCACATGTTGTATTTTACAATAATGCAACTAATGAACTTTTTACTAACAGAAAGTAGTGTGTACTATACTTTAAAAAAAATTAATATTTTAAAATTATTAAATTTAAATATGATTCGGCTCATCTAGGGCACAAATGCGACCCAATGCCGAAAACCCGAGGTCAATCGGTTAATTATTGGCTGAGAAAAAGGTACGACAAATTATGGAACGAAGACGAAGACGAAATTTGCGTCCTAATAGCGCTTTTTTTACACTACGTGAAAAACGCGCTAAAAAAAGCTGAGAGAAACAAAAACGCTTAAGTACGACGCTCTTAGAACAGATTAAAGGTTGAAGAATATTTTCTCTTTACCATGCTTTTATTCTAGACTACCCGCCGACTATGGCTAGTCAACACTTAACATTTTTGCAACTGGCCGGAAAGGAGGAGGTTCCTGTGTGCTCTTCGGAAACTCTCATCTGACCCCTACGTAGGGGCAGGTTACCGAAAGAAACGTCTGCCTTTTTAATTTTTATTCTCTCGTCTTTCATCTTTTTTTTTATTTCGATGGCGATTTTTTTTGCGGTTTTATTTATTTTTGTTTCATAAGCCTTGAACCGCTAGAAATTATGGCGATCGAGTGCATTGTTAAGAAGGATTGTTCTTCGTGTTCTTATATATATATATAGGGTTTTAGCTACTGCGCCTTTGGTTGAGTAAGGGTCGGAAGAAACGTTTTAGTCAACAAAGCTTAAGACGAGGTCGAAAATTCGGTGTTCCATGAGGAAACAGTTCTTTCCCAAGCTAAATGCTTCCAGTGGGACAATGGCACAGACATCGAAAGGTTCACATCTTAGCAAATTGCCTCTTTGTGTGGCCAACTGGACCGCTTTATCATTGCCGAGATTTCCACTATGGTCCCGAACGTAAGAAAAGAGGATGTCACAGCTTTTAAGGTTGTATAGAATAGACTGAACCTCTACAACAAGTTTTACTGTAGAATTTGGGTTGAGCAAAGAATGGAGTGAAGAGAGTGAGTCGGTGCAGAAGAATTTTCTTATCTGCACCGACTCTCTGTGAAACTCTCACCCTGACGGAAATAGTTCTGAATCACTTTTACGGCAAGTTTAATGCAGAGTAGTTCGACTTGAAAAACAGAGCATTCATCTCTTAATCGATGTTGGAAAGTAACTTTTTTCAACTCCTTCCTCGTAAATAACGCAGGCAAGACCAGGCCTTCCTTTCAATTTACTCCCATCTGTGAAACAAATAGTTTTATATTCTTGAAAGATTTCATTTGTATAAAGAATGAGCAATTGATGTGTCGTTAATTCTTCCGGGGAAATCATCGTGAGTTTGTCTCTTGTTTCAAAGGACTATCGTACTAGCAAAGAGTTCTAGTCCGCCGCCAAACGAGAAAGTTTTATCAGGCAGACGATTTTATAAGAAACATGGTGATTTGACTGAGAAGGACCAGTTGGTCCATACTTCAACTTCACATCTGACATCTACCTAGACACAGGCAAGATGCTTCGTCGTCCGTGGCAAACATACAGTGAAAATCGCTTTACACGAAACTAAAAGACTGAAATGTTTTTTTCTTGTTAAAAGAATTCCGTGTTAAAGGATATTGCAAAAAAACATATGTTCAATAAAGTTAAGTTTATTAAAGTACATTTTATTTACATAGATGTGTATATATATGCATGTATTTAATAAAAATCAATTAAGCAAAAACATTCACCAGAACATATCAAATTTTATACAAAAATTTCCAGGTTTTGAAACACAAGACATATTGAGTTTTGGGGAAGGTAATCTGATATTTTTCTTTGCATTGTCCTTTTTAGCATCACATTGTGAACAAAATGTTCGAACTATTGTTCGATGCGCATACTTTTCACTGTGCTCCTCATTTTGGATGGCATCGGAACAGGAGATGCATTATTCATTTCAATTTCGTCACCGGAATCTGCAGCAATGGAATCTTTTGATATTTCAACTAACTCCAAAACGTCTTTAAATGCTATAATTGAGGCTAAAGGTACATTATCATCATCTACTGCAACGAATTCTTCTGATTATACAGTACGGTATCTCAATCATACAGAATCTTTCTCCGATATTTCGTTAAGTGTCTGGTGTTTTCCGCACATTTTGTTCATTCTCAGAAGGGAAATCTTTTCATGTTAAGCGAATTTTGTTTCATGCTCAGAGAAAAAAATGGATAAAAATGCATAGAAGTTTGCTGAAACCGTTGTAATAGTTCGTTTTACTGATATTTCGTCTTAAGATTTTTCGCGTTGAACGTGTTTCACTGTAGTTGGAGCTAGTGAGTGAATATTAACGTCGCACTATTCAGCTACTCAATGGCTTTTGGCGACGGACCGCGTTATTTTGAACCATGGTCATGTGACTAGGACGACATCTGAGCTGGTACCCCCTCTTCTATCTACCACACCACACAAACGGGAGGACGTTTAATCCAGCATCAGATTTAACATGCATCTCCCCCTACATGGCGGGTCCTTAGTGGTACTGGGCTCGAACTCATGACTGGCTAACCACGAGTCCATGACCTTGACCACTAGGCTACCGTGGCCCTTTAATGTTGTTGGAATGAGGAAATGTAATAAGTTTGAGAATGACAGTGCTGCCATAGTGGCGTCAGCACACGTGCGTTGGCGTGACAAACAATCGTTGACGGTCCCACAAGATACTTCTGCCCTCATTTTACAAATGCATTATTATCATTATTTATCATGTGCAGAATACTGTTGATGTTCTCATATCGATCTCAATCATTACCCATTGATTGGTTGATAATAGCTTGGAATCTTGGTGAACGTTAAGGTTACTGTGTTATTGACTACATAGCACAAAATGGAAAGAAAATCCGTTTGAAATGGCGTCAAGCTAAGACAGGGCACAGGTTCGTGTTCTCAGGAAGTTCACGCTTCTGTTTTTCCTATAATAGTCGTCGTGTACGTGCTTCAGAAGCAACTCCTGCAATGAATTCACCCCCATGGCCACTCGGATACAGCAGACACGAATTTATCATCAGATATTAATGACCCTTTAAAATGTTTGTATAAAAATCATATTTCTAAACTATGCAGAAATTTAAAAAGTTCTTATTTAAAAAAATGAAAATTTGCTTGGTTGTTTTTCTAACTTTCTTGTGAGAAAAAATTATTAAGAGTTGTTTTTCTTTAACAATGGAATAATTGTATTATATATTTTACCACTTATTTTGCGTTTAGAATGCTCTGTAAAAAGAGACAATCAATAAACTCACTTTGTCTAATGCAATTAGGAAGAAAAAACGAAATGACATTCATAAAGAGCAGTTTTTTTAAAGGAAAAATCTATCTTGAATATCATTTAAATAAAAAAAATGAATTACTGGAGAAAAATTAAACTCTCCATGTTTCATTACTCAAAAGAAAGTTCAAGAAAAAACGCCGTAATGTTTTGTAGGGGAAAAAATATCTTTTTAAGTTTATAGAACTTACTCAAAGAAACAAAATACATTCAAAATGAAATTCACTTACAAATTGAACTAGAACTTAATGAAAATCTGATGACATATCAGTCATAAAAAAGTTAAGCAAAAAAAAATTAAGAGGGAAAAAACTAGCCATATCGAATACAATTTTTCTTTATTTATCAGACGAAATGTGCCGTAGCCATAAGAAAAAAAGCTTCGTCAAGAAAAAAAAATCCCCCAGAAACTTTTATTCGAATGGAAGTCCATTTTTTTCCTTCATCATCTATTATCTAATAAAACTTAAGGCATATTTTGTAAAAACACTGCCTCTATCACTTAAATATTGTTTTTTTCCTCAAAAAACTAATTACATTTTACCCTAACAACACCCTGGTTCATATGATAATTACATGTTTACGCGAACCTGTTTAGTTTATTTATTTATTATTAGTAAAAAATGTATTAAAATTTCTCACTCATATTATTTATATTTGTCTCAGTTTTAATTTTTATCTAGATTCCTATTTTACTGTTATTTATTTTTTTCCGCCAAAAATTCAATTATAAATTTAGAATGTTTATTAATAAAATGGCAATTTTACGCTTTCTTTTTTGCAATCTGTGATGATTGAACGAAACATTTGTTATGTTATTTAAATGCAATATTTATTTGATGTTCTTTAAGTGTTTTTAAATTAAATGTTTTATTATAAATTAAATTTATTAAGTAGATGTAGTCCCCGATCTTTTTGGCGTCAACAAATTTTGCCAAATGGTACTAACCTTTTAACATTTTAGACTAAAACTGACTACTGTCTAAGTAATGATTGAAAAAATCGGTCCAAATAGGTATGTCATATTCTTCCAATAGACAGAATCGCCAATTAGGGCCAAAATTTAGAAGATTCAACTAGGATCTACAACCCCTTTTTTAATTAAAATTTTGTCTTCACTATCGTGAAATAAATTTTCTTTCTTTTTAATACTTCAATTTTTGCAAATGTATTAAATTAATAAATGAATAATTAAGTACAGTTAAAACAATTATATATTCTTGGGAAATTCTCTTATGAAAACTAGCAACATGTGTTGTGGCACACATAATTTTTTCGTAACCGTCTGTGGAGCTCGAAAACGCATTCATGGAAGGATGATTAGCTGTGTTTAAGTCCTCTGGTTTGAATTCCAACGTCGTCGGGGAATTATTTATTGCAGTGAGCATTTATCCCAAAACAAAACAAAAAACAAAAAAAGTATTATCCCAAATAGAAAATTCTAAACTAAAGTTAAATTGCTACAGTTCTTAAGCATTAATTTAACTGATCCCTCTTACCATAATTAGTTATGCTTATGAAACTCATATTAAATTAAACCACAGATGTTTGGATAGAATTGTTTTATGTTAAACATTAATGTATGAGTACAAATAAGTTCCCGCCGCTTGACTAGAGTTGTCCTCACCAGTAACTCTTGGTAGAAATTTTCAGATAAATAAAGGCCATATCGTAAGATTCGACATCTGACAACACCCTAACTTTGAAATATTAGTGATTTTACGTCAGCATCCATAATAATTTTCGAGGGAAATTGGCGAGTTTTGAACTGAATAAGAGTCATTTGTGAGAACTTTTTTAAAAAATTTTAATTAGAAGAAATCTGTAATTGAGGTGAATCGATTACTTGTAGAATCATATGATGAGGTTATTTTAAGTGAGAGAAGTTGTGTGTGGCTTTAAACTGTAAATCTGCCATCGAAGACGGAGAACGTAGCAGAAGATTATTGGAGGAAGATTTCTACCAAACTCAAGAAGAACTTTCACTTACAGTAGGAGTGACTCAACAAGCAATTTCACATAATTTAAATCCGTTGGGAATGATTCAAAAGCAAAAACAGGGGTTCTATATGTACTGAAACCATGAAACTTTGAATGCCGATTTTGTACATGTGAAATGTTGCTTGGCATAAACGAAAGAGTTTTTGCATCGTATAGTAAGTGGTGATAAGCAAATGGATCTACTACAATAACCCAAAGAACTACCACCCTCCCTTCCTCGTCACTTGACCATGGTTCAAAATTACGAGGTCCATGGCCAAAAGCCCTCGTGTAGCTGAGCAGTGCGATGTTAATATTCCCTCACTGAACCAAAGAAGAGGAAATCAAGGGTAGAATGCGGCCATGATTCAACATCCAAATATTCAGGGGGAAATCATCTTGTGTATTTGATGTAATTATCTTGCTGTCATGTATTATGAGTTGCTCAAAACGAACAATTGGGGCACGATAATAAACCCATTTGACGAGATTTTGTCGTTCTTTTAAGAAAAAAGCGCTCTTGCTACTCCAGGCAAGACAAAATTATTTTTCTGCATATTAATGCTCGTCCACATGGTGCGGCGCTGGTAAAAATCTACTGGAATAATTAATTGGGAAATCCTACTCCACCCACCGTATTCACCAGATATTACCCCTTCCGATTATCATTAGTTCTTATCGATGGCGCATGGCCTTTCTGAGAAGCACCTCACATCATATCCAAAATTAAGCAGATTCGCAATTAGTCTTAAGAGATGAAGCATTCTTTCGACGTGGGATCCGTATGCTGCCAGAAAGAAGGGAAAAGTATTGGCTGGTGGTCTGGCCAATACTTTGAATAAAACATAAGGTACCATTCTTTCGTCTTAAATGCATAGTTTATGAAAAAAACCGGTAAAAATTATTCGTACTCTTAATTTCAAAATCTTTTCAATAAACTGATTTGCATTTTCTACTGAAAGCTTAAACTTTCATAATCACTTTTATTTTATTTTATTATATTCTTTTATTTTATTCTTATACAATTTTCTCAAATATAATTAATACAGAGGATTTGATGAATTATATACAAACCCGTAATTTTAGACTTTATAAAACTAAAATCAATCTGAAGTTGGTATGGACTACGTACATTTTTCCAAATTATACATTAATACAACAACATATTTTATAAAAGACACTCAATCTTGTTATCGACAAATTATTTTCCGAACTTTACAAAATTATAATAACAATTTTACAAACAATTTTAAAAATTACTTTTTTTTTCGCACTCTATCGTAAATTAATAGAATCTTATTATTTTATTAATCCATTTTATTTTCAACGACCTTAGAAGAATTTACTTCTATCCTCGAACAAATGCAATTGATCAAAGAAAAAGTCTTTCACTGACTGAGAAAACTTAGTGTTAATGTTCTTGAACAAATCAACTTGAGATCGCCTTACAGATAACGTATTTTAATTTAAATTAGTTTCTTGGATAATTCACCTTTAATTGGGCAGCGAGACTAATTTAATTCGAATTATCCAAGATCATCCTGTTAGACCTCATTTCTCGTTCGAAGTGTCGCAGAATCCATTACATCCGAACCAAGATTCCTCGAGTTAATGCAGTTTCTGTTATTTTCAGCTTCATTTCACTCATTAAAATGGACTCTATTGCCTGCAGTCGTAATCTCTCTAATACAGTGATAACATTATAACTACAAATTGCACTTGACTAATGATACCAACATGATGAAGAGAGATCATGTTCACAATTTATTTAAAATAAAAACTATAGTTCTAATTATATAAATTTGGATCTTTTTGATAAAACTATTGCTTTTTTATGGATGTTATGTACTTCGTTTACAAGCCTAATCCTGCTATAATAATTGTAGAAGTTTTTCGTATTAAGTATAAGGAATTTTAATTTGATCGAAAGAACGCGTGAGAGTGCAGCTCAGTGTTTCTCAAACTTTGGCAAGCACTCTCTAGGGGGGAGTGATAACCCTACAAGGGAATGTGAGCATATTAAAAAGGCCGAAAACGAAAGATTATACTTAAAAAATTATTAATAAACTGAAAGTAAACAAATAAAATACATTCTCACATAATAAAAAATAAAATGCACATTTACACTGATATAATACACTTATAAATATATCAGTACTGAGCAATGAATTTTATAACAAGTTTAACAATTCTAAGTTAAGAACAACCAAAGACTCCATAGGTCTGTCACATATAAAATTAAAAACAAAAATTAACACTTATCTTGATAATTTGTACGGTTTATGATGAATAACTAAAATGACGCGATTCACTAGCCAATGTCACCGTTTAGCGCGTAGACGAGCGTATGTGTTGTAATGGAGGGATGGGAAAAGAATATATGTGTGTGTGTGTGCGCGCTATGAAATCAATAAATCCTTCGCAAACACTGTCAAGGTTCTTTCATTGCATTCCAAACCCTTCGGAATAATTTTAAGGATAGCAGTACACAGAAAAGATCGTACTTCGGAAGGGAGTATATATACGTTCGGGGCGATTGACACTTTGTCTGAGCAAGACGTTTATATAAGCCAATGGCACTTAAGAGGTAAAAGTTGTACTGCAGCTTTAGCGTCAAAGTATACTATTATTGAATTCAATACACATTGTCATTGTACGGAGGGGAACACAATGAAAATTATGATGGAATACTGGGTTACAAATACTGAAAGTTTGAGAAGCACTGGTGTAGCTGTTTCCATGTATGTTTTCCCTTAACTAATCGCAGAAGTTTCATATTGAACTTGGTTTGGAAAAGTAACTATGATATATATATGAAGTATTGATTACTATTTTAAGAGATATAAAAAGTGAATAAAATGGAATTATTTAAGTATTAGATGCGCAAATTGCTAATAGATATTAGTGGAACGAGTAAGTATAAGTTGTGAAGTTTTTAGCAATCTAAAAAAAGATTGATATTGGAAAAGGATGTGAAAAGCCTGTTCGAAGGTAAGAGAGCTTCTCTCTTTCTTCCTATAGGAATAGAGACTTTCAGGATAACTTCATAGGAACTGACTTCATTTAAAATTAAATAGTGTCTCTAATTTTCTAGGATTCAGTTAAGAAAACCGATCCACGAATATATATATATATATATATATATATATATAAGTATTCTTTCTTTTTTAATTAAGGAGAAATATATATATACATATATATATATATGTATATATATTACACAAAATGTGTGTGGCAATTCGTATATATATATATATATATATATATATAGTAACAATATATATATATAGTATAACGTATATATATATATATATATATATACGTATTGTCACACAAATTTTGTGTAAGCAATGCTTAAAGTAGTGTAAATAATTTACATTTTTGTTTGTAATATGATACTATTACTCTCTGTTGCATTAATTTTATGGTAAAATTGTAATATTCGCAAGCGTCGTCGTTCCTTACATTACAATGGCGATTCAATGGAATTTTGGCGAAATCTTGGCGATAAAGCCAAGTTGCAATCATTTTTGGCCACAATGTTGGTGACTTCGTGACTATTTTGGTGAACATGTTGGTGAGTTCGTGACCATAGATTCTTTTGGAAATGACTGGAGAAACCTACTACTATTACGATCTATGATTTAAGCAGATTTTTCTAGAAAAGACCGTGCAGACTATAAATAGGAAGTCGCTCGCCGAAACTGGAGTGGTATGGTCTTGACCGCTAAAGAGTCGACCAACGATTAATGATTACTTCGGCTGTTGAGTAGAACGAGCAAGTTCTTGCGAATAATCTTTTATATGCTTGTATTTTAGACAGTGATTGTTCTGTCTGGACGCCGCAGAAGGTGTGAAGGCCGTCTGAGATTTAATCTGTGAATATTGCTGCTGTATCCTTTATTTTAAAGGCTGTTTTTCGACAATAAATTTCCTGAAAAACTGTCTTATTCTTTGAGATTCATTGCATAAATTCCGCGGACCCCGTTCTGTGGAACAATATATTTTAAAACTTCTACTTTATTTAAATTTGATAGAGCCAATGATATCTGTGAGTACTAATCAACAATAAGTGTTCATTTGATTTAATAGAAAGCTAGGTACTTTTTTAATTAAAACTATATCAAGCACACGTTCTGTGTCAAATTTTGCATTTACACTCGATTTTTTTACAATATTTTTAATGATAACTTTTAGAAAAATTGTCCTGTATTGCATCCAGAAATTTTCCACAGTTTATTACAATCATTAATTTTAACGTTAAAATGATACAGAAAAATATTAATAATGCGTTTGCGTTAAACGGGGGAAAAAACTAAATCAAGCTAATGGCATCTAACGTTTAGCAAAAGCGTCAAGCTATAAGGCTTTAAGCAAGAAAGGTATCTAGAACTTTAGTCTATATAAAGAAGGGAATACAGTCATTTTTGCGGTAATTCTCTTGTTTCCTGTTTCTTTACGAGAGCATGTTTAATATATTTTTATCTAGCATAAAATAGTATGCAGAAAAAAGTATTGGACTCCAAAATTTGATTTGATATTCTTGGATAAGCTGCATGATTTAAACTAGTTATGAAAATAGCATTGTAGAAACTAAAGAATAAAAAGTTAAGCCATATACTGTATTACATTAAGAAAATATAAAACAATCCGGGAATTAGCGAATTTTTGAAGAAGGCATAATATGCAATTTCTCAGCTTGTGTATTTAAAATTGATCGGGAAACACTTTTTGTACAAATTGCACAAATTGAAAATTTAATATAATTTTTATTAAAACCTCTTCATTTTTTTGAATATTAAATATAGTATACTTTAAGGAACATGAGCAAATTAGCATATAATGCATAGCTTTGGAATAATAAAACGCATGAGTTTGCATTTTGTTAAAGCATCACCTGACAAAAAAGGTACCGACATTCACTGTGTTATTCACGATTTATTTGAAGATCTATTTATTGGTAAAAGAGTTATTTGAGTAAGAAATGAAAAAAAAATTATTTTTGAAAGTGCTGGTAAATCTTAAAGAGAAATAGCTGGGTTAATGAAGCTATCTAAAACTGTCATTCACAATCTCATAATTATAAAAGATTACTCAAACAAAATAAAATATGGAAGAAAGAAGATTTTGACAGCACGGAAGGATCAACAAACTTTTCGACAATCAATTAAAAAAACCACTTTCAACTCGTCAAATTTCCAAACGTTTCTGCAAAACACATCACATGTCACAATTCGGAAAAGTTTTAAATCAAATTCTGAGGCAAAATTTATGAAAGTGGAGAAAACATCAAAGTTATTAAAAATCATTGAGAGGAAATATTGAAATGAAATAAAAATGCCATGTCACACATGAAATGACAAATGAAAACAAATTATATTTTTCTAATGAAAAGAAATTTAACCTTGATTTCTGGACGTCTACAAACATTACAGAAATGACTGGAAGAAGGACAAAAAATACCTCAATTGATAAATGAAAAATGATCAGTAATAGCTTGATAAGCCTTTGTTCATATATTGTGTATGTAGTATCTGGTTGCTGTTAGCGATAGATTTTTTTTTGAGACTTTGGGGAGATTCTCCACAATTGCATGGAAGTTTACCATTTTTGAGAGGAGAAGGTGTTTGAGACCTTAGTTTTGGAGCACGAAGGCACTGAACTGAATTTTGTGAAAAGGAAAGCGAGTTTTTTTTTTTTTGTTTTAGCACAACGCTCAGGGCTTGGTTTGATTGTATTGAGAAACGAGATAATTCTGTTGGCTGTTAACGCGAAGCACAGCATTTAAAAGCATTAAGAAAGCAATGGAGAAAGACAGTGTGATTTGCATCTGGACGGATTTCTGGACGTATGGAATCTGCCTAATGTTAAGGTATCCGACTACATTTAGAAACCAAATTTTTTTTTTTCATTTTCTAAAAATTCCTAAAGTTTTTGCATCTTTAATATCATTTTTAATATGAAAATGCAGTTAGCAATAATATACGTATAATATAACTTTACCAAAATTTTAAATTATAAGGAAATTTTTATCACATTTTTAAATTTTTCCTAAAATTTATCCAAATTTATTTCTTTTAATCCACTTACTTAGTAATACTATGAATAGCGTGTGCAAAATTTCAAGCAAATTTCGTTATCAATTCTTAAGATATTGCATTTGAAGCATCGTCAAATTTCCAAATAAAAGTTTTGAGTGAAATGAATTTTAATTTATAAATACAACTTTTAAAACAAATTACAAGAGATGGTAATTAAAACTTCTCTGCATCATATTTAACACGTTTACTTTTTTTATTTCGTTAATTTTCTATTTCTTTAGGCCCAATTTTTTTCTGGTTGATTTTGTGTTAGGTAAAGGATGTAGCTTTGAGTTATTAATGAGTCAATGATGCTAAAAAACTTAGGGCTTTCAAAACACCTAACAAGTTACTGAAACTTTTTTAAGATAAAGACCAGCAATAAATAAACAAAAATTTTCCCCAACAAAGAATTTTTTGGAACAATTTGTCACAAACAACCAATAAATCCTAGTTTGCTTCATCGTTTATGAGTTTCACAGGAAGGCCTGAACTTTTTTTTTCTGTGTACTTTTTTAAAGTGGCTTTTACTCGTTGATATGCATGAGCAAAAAGCGTGAATATCCTATAGGTCAAACTAAGAAAGAAAGCAGATTATAAAGATAAATCAACAGAGTAAATCTTTTAACACTGTTTTCGGGTATTTACGGGTATATTACAATGCCACCTTTCAAAATAACAAGCCAAGTAGGCAACCCAGATTTCGTATGTGTCTTACGTGCAGAATTGGCAAAAATGTGTTTCGTTTCATACAATGTCGCCAATACGGTTCTTATAATACGTAGCTACCTGTTTTTGTCCTTGTCAATGATTCAGAGTGCACATGGGACAACACTGCTTGTTAGAATCATTGATACTCATTTCAGTGACTCTGAGCTGTTAGTGCCCAGTGTACATATCAACAAGCATACTTATCATGGTACCGGCGTATTCGAGCTGTTGTATCACTGTCTTGGGTGAGCTACAACAGATATCAGCACTATGTGAGTATCGATTATAATTCAGCTCAAACGACCAATTCAAAAGGGCCTGAAGATAACTAGGACAAATATCAGATACTAGCTTGATCATCACCTATCAAGTAACCAAACAACTGAGATTCCCCCACTTCGTTTGAAAGCTAAGTATCCGCAATACATTTATAATGATGGCTTTCAATGAGTCTAGGCTTTCAGGTTAGAGAGAGAGGAAAAGAATAGACTGCTAGCAGAGCATAGAAGAGATTAATCAAATTGAATGTGAATCACGGATATTTAGTATTTGATAATTGAATTACTTAAGGTGACGAATTGTCACTGGAGATTAAATATAGATTAAATAGCTAAGAACTCAGAGCTATTGCTTTGAGTAAGTTTTAAAGTATTTTCATATCTCAGAGTAGCCTTAACTTAGTTTTAAAGTATTTTCATATCTCGCGTACCTCATTAACTGTCTGCATAGTTATTAATTAGGTGCATCTCTTAGCATTGATCAATTGCATTTGAGTCGTGGTTAATATTGGGAATAAAAAAAGATTGTTTCTTGAAATGTGGCTAGTTTTCCTTCCAATCCTCCCACACCTTTAGGTGCGCAGGCCAGACCATTACAACACATTTAATTAAAAAGTGTTTAAAAATAGCTCGGTTCCTATTTTTATGTAATTAAAGATATTTTTAACCAAGAAATAGCTTTTAAAAAAAATTTGGAAGTGGCCTCTTCTTGTTGTTCAAAAAGATTTAAGTAAAATAAAAGTGAATAAAAAGGAATTACTTTTCACCAAAAAATATTCTTTTTTATTATTAATCAAAAAGAAACTTAAATAGTGAATTTCAGTTGATATACGCGAGTATATTTCATTTCATAACTTCCTGAAGAATCTTAAACAATTCTTTAAAAGAGCTGTTTCGCTGAATTAGCCAAAAATATAAAACATTTCCAAAGCACTGAAAGTAAAAATTTATAAACAGTACGAAAAACATTATAAAAAGATGAAGTATTTTTGTGATAAGATATGAAGCATGAAAAATGTAAATTATTAGTGCTTATTTGTTTTATATGCTCTACTTTTTTATTTGAGGATAATGTACTTATTTTTCATATTTTTTTAAAGTGCTCGAGGAAATACATATTGACTAATCTACATTATAACTTTTTATAAGGATTGCATGTAATATTCATAAAAAATCACAAATTATTTATATTACATGTTCTTACGTATAAAAAATAAATTGAGATTTATTACAGTTGTTTTTTTAAAGAAAATGAATTTAATGATAAAAAATAAGAAGAATTTAAAATTACAATTCAAGTTTTATCCAGCAAAAGAAATAAATTAAAAATAAAATCTAAGTTAACCGTTAAATCATTATATTTAATTGATAATTCTATTTTGAATAAAACATTATGAACCGGAAGATTTTGGTCATACTTAGTTCTAAATTAAATGAAAAATTCAAGTTGTTTATTAAAAATAAAAAAGCATGATGATTATGTATTTTTTATGTCTGTTTGTAGAGGTAGGATTAGAAGCTATTATTATTCGTTATTAAAAGTAAATACGAAGAAAATATATGTTATTGATTCCTTATTCTTACATTATTCGATAATTCAATTGAAGTTTATATAATAATCTACTATATGTCCACGGTAGCCAAGTGGTTATGGTCACGAACTTAAGGCCGGGGTCGATACTCAATTGAGTTGTTGTACCTTTGATTCAGGGAACCAGTAAGGATTTGACGTTTACAGAGTGTAATACGCGATAAACCAGTCGATTCTCAAAGTTATCACGTTGGAATGGTGTAGAAGTTTGGAAAGTGGAATGTATCCTCATCACGACATTATTCTCGTCACGTGATCACGGCTTAAAATGACGAAATTTGTCTCCAGTAGCCCTCGTGTTCCTTCGAAGTGTGACACTGATTAACAATCAATCAATCATTATATAGTAACGGGAAAACTAGAATTTAAATCCAATTTGATGAGAATGAATTTAATCAACAAATGAATACTTAAAAAAAAGCAATCTTTTTGCATATAAAAGCATTTCAATTTTCAAAATGTCTTTTGAACAGCATAACCCAATCATTAAAATTACCTTAAAAGCTAACGAATGATCACTGTTTTGCTACCATTATTTGAACCAGCAGTACATTTAAATGAGAAAAGAAATACCTCATTAGAGAAAAGTTTTTTTCCTCTTAAACAAAAAACAATTGAAAATAGCTCGGGTTTTAACGAGACGTTATGTTGAAATAATTATTTTCGACTACATTCTCTTTTATATATATTAATTCTTTTCTTAATGTAGGGGATGAAAAAATACAGTAATGTTTTAACTAAATGCTTAAAGGGGGGAATAATTATTCGGATTCATTATTCTATCATTAAAAAAATTCTCTTAATTATATTGAACTGATTCTGCAAAAAGGGTTTTAATTTTATCCAGTTGATGTTCATACGCAAAATGTTGTTAATTATTTACATGTAATTTTTCACTTTTTCCACTGTTTTATGATATGATATTGTTTTCGAAAAATATAATAAAAATGTATATATAGGAGTTCTTTAGCATACAATTGAGTAAAATAATTATGGAAGAAGTTTTACTTGATGACCCTATTATGCAACCAAATTAATAAATGTTTACCTGCCTTCTAGTGCCTTTTAATTTCTAGCATTAATATAAAAGAATGAACATTATGTCCGAACTTTATGTATGTGAATTATGTTGTCAATTAAAAAAATTAACTTCAGTAATATTTTTCCAGTATCACATTGATTTCGTAGTTAACAAGAATTATTTTAATAAAAAATTTAGTGAACACTTAACTTTAATACCCACTTGATTGTTGTTGATTTGACTTAATTATGTCTAATAAGCTTTAATTTTTAGAGGTACTAATAACTATACCTGTAAAGGTGATTTTTAGTAATAACGTATAAACTTGTGACGAATCTATACTCGATAACTCTTGTGTATTCTTTGGGGCTAGCAAAATTCGTCAATCTTCTTCTAAGAAGGAAGCTTGATATGCAAATTAAGTTTATTATATATAGTTCTATTTCGCGAGTTAAAAGAGTTAATGAGTTAAAAGTGAAGACGATTAGATAGCAGAAAGTCAGAAGGTTAGAAGTTTAGTTAACTAGAGATAGTATAGAAATATAAGTATTTCCTTGGAACCGAATAGGTTAGAAAGGAATTGTACAAGATTAAAGATGGGAAGTTGTGATTGATAAATTAAATTGATTAGGAAGACTGCCTAACTTCAGGTATTATCACCTTCCTATTACGTTGATATTTAAAGTATTAAAGTGGTTAAGCGGACATTAGTTACATATCTACGGTGTAAAATAATATTAAGGAGGAACTATTATTATAAAGTTGTTTAGTAAATGTATTCTCCCAAAACACGACTCTCGTCTCTTCCCTCTGTTGTCTGACTGGATCATCCTATTCATAGTGTTGCATTGATTTGTGTTTGAGTCGATTAAAGCGATAAATAAAATAATTGGAGATTATCATGTCGAATCATCCTTCACTTCCTTCCACACCTTTAACTGGGTCAAAGGGTAGAAGGGAAGTAGGTTTGTTACAAGCTTTAATAAAACTATTGCTTCTAACTAGGTTTTTGCCTCGGTCATAATTATGTAACGTAGACTATTAGTACGGATAGTAAGTAGAAGTTTTTAAAATTCTACGAATGATATTGACTTCGGAAAAGAATCTGAATATAAACCTACTTAAAGATAATAAAGAGTCTTTCAAGAAAGATTCATTGACACTTGATTTAAAGTTAAATGGCACTTTTTGAATTTGTTAGGATTTGATTAAACAAACTATTAATGTGACGTAAAATATTACACAAAAAAGTATCAAACTCCAAGGGGAGAGTACATTTGTGAGTGCATCGTTTTGAGAGGTACTTTTAAAAGTTATACCTTTAAAGGTGATTTTTAATAATAACGTATACAATTACGATGGTGATGTTTCGGCTGTATGTGAAGTTACAACAGAATTACTAGCTGCTGGCCTAGCTCTTGTAAATGTTGCTGTCCTCATCGACTCTCAAGCTGTGATATCGGCCCTAAGCAGTAAAACACCAACTGACTGCTTTAGACAATTCAGTGCGAACTAAAATTGTGGAGCTCATTTCATATGGCTAAACTGTTGCCTTACAGTGGGTCGCAAGTCATTTTGGAATCCCCGGCAATGAGAGAGCCGACCAAAAATCCTAGCATTGAGCCATGTTGTCTCAACCGAAAGCCCGTTTGACCCTTAGAAAAGCAGAGAGCATTATATCCACATACAGCGACAAATGTACTGCCGTGACTCAAAAACACCAAAAGCCTGGTAAAGCCATGGGAAACCCTGACCAATGTGGGTTCAATGCCGAGGCACCCGGAGAGAGCTAAGACCGTTGCCCGCATTCTCCTAACCACCGGACATGACTTTCTGGGAGTATACTTCTAGTCCCATGGTCTGGCTGCTGACAAGGCCTGAACGCTCTGCGACCATGCCGGATGGATGGCAACCCCGGCTCCAATGCACCGGACTTGATGAATACCCAACTGATGACGCCATCGTCGGCACTGGGAGGCTCGGCGTCAAATGCTCAAGGTGTCAAACCCGGGTGTTGGACAAATAAATAATAATAACGTATAAGCTTTAATACAACTATTGCTTCCAATTAAGTTTTTGTCACGGCATAGTTATATAACATAGACTATGTTTCTTGTAAGCTATTTCGCTGGTAATTTTGAAATATGTATGATTCTATGCATAATAAATATCTTTTTGAATATAATGTATTTTATTTTATCATCAAAAGATATCTTTGTTGTTTAAACGCTTAATAATTTATACTTTAAAGTTTTTAAACAAATTGAATTTTATGCTTTTATTACCAAGATGATTATAAAATACTTTACTATTTATAACATAAAACTATAGCGAAAAATAACTTGAATAAAATCTATTCAGTTTCTTGATTAGGTGATAATAATTTTTATCTTAAAATTTAAGTAATGAAATTAAGAAAAAAATTCTGACTAAGCACTTTTGACTAAATACATCCGAACAAACCTTCAACACTATATTCACACTTAAACACTTAAAATTTACTCCTAAAATGAAGTTGGATATTTTTAGGTAGATGGTTTGATGGCCTTTTTGTAACGCCACAATCCGAAACCACCCTAAGATTATTTGAGACGAATTTCGTTATTCTGAACCATGAATAAGTCATAAAGACGATGTCTAATTTTTTTTCAACCTACTCTCCAAACTTCTACAATAGCCCTCGAGTTGCTTTAAGTGCGATGTTAATAAACACTCAACTCCCTCCTAACTTCAACACCACGCCAACGCGAGGGCTTTAAGCCTCGAAAACCTTGACGTGCATCATCCCCTCTACACGGCGACCTGTAATAAAAACAGTACATGAATCCACTGCTCGATAGGCTATTAGCCTCACACTCTAAAGCAAGACGAACGCTATTGGCGATGGACCTCGCAATTTAGAACAATGGCCAAGGGACGAGAGCAACACCTGAGCCAGCACCCTAGTCTCATAACCTCCACACCATGCCAATGTGAAGACTTAGACACTTGACAGATTTAATGTGTGTCAACACCTCTACACAATGGTTCTTCAGTGGCGTTAGAGTTACAGTAAGTGAATGAAATTTAACGTCACATAATTCAGCAACACGAGGGCTTTTGACGACGGACCTCGTAGTAAATTTGAGCCATGGTGAAGTGATTAGGATGATACCTGAGCTAGCACTCCTCTCTACTATTATTGTTGTTGTTCTTGCTTATCCACTTGGCCTAAACCACAAACTAGACCAAGTCCAAGAGACCGTGTCGCTTAATTAAATTAAAAAGTACATCCTCCTTATTCAATAATTGCCCCACAGAGGCACCAATACATGCAATGATATGGGAGGGAGAAGCCATAGTCAAACAGCAGCAAGAAGCATAAGTCTTCTTAAACCCATTAAATACTAAGCTCTTGATGTGACTAGTCCTAAGTCTAGATAAGGTGGTCTGAGAAAGTCTAGGACATGTGCATTTTTAGTGACAATCCCGGACACTTAGCGGCATACCAGGCATGTTCAGGCAGAGACCTCCAAATAGTTTTGATCTTGCCCGTGAACAGGGAGTGCACCTCGGAAGCTTGTAGTTCAGAGGAAGAGGCAGTGGGAATTTCGCTGCCCTCCCGAGCAAGCAGATCAGCAATTTAATTTCCATAAACCCCAACATGCGAGGGTATCCACTGAAAGCATACCGATCTGGCCTGGGTCAATGCAGCTAATTTCGAAAATATATCCTGCCCCAACGTATCCAGGATATTGAACCAATCCTCTCTCCTAACTTCACCAACGGGAGGACGTTTGGACCCCGACATATTAAACGTTCATCAGCCCCCTCTTCACTGTGGATCTTCAGCAGTACTAGGCTCGAACTCGTGACACGTCAGTCACAAGTCTTACCTTGACCACAAGGCTACCGTGGCCACGCATTAGAGTTTGAACTCGTGATTCGGCAGCGCTAGCCACGAATTCCTGACCGTAACTACTAGGTTACAGCGGCCACTGTGGTGGGGAAGTTACCGAAATATCAATCGGAAAACCAGGGTACAGTTTTTATTTTGTGTAACATTTAATCAAGTTAACTTTCGCTGCTCTGCTTACAAGGCTTTATTTTTCTGCAGGGATTAAGAAATCCATATACATTTAGGAAACGTATTATATGTAAGAGTTATATATATTTTAAATTGCTGTCAGATTTGTGACTAAAAACAATATTGCTCATCGTGTGTTGTTATGCTCAAGGATTTGTTTTAATTTCTTGACGCCCTGAAAGTTTTAATAAAGTTTTATAAATGCATTTTATTTATTCATGAATCAATTGTATTGTTACTATGATCTCTCTGCAGAATATATGATTTTGTAGTAAACTCAGCTATAGTAGGATTAAACCATCTCCAACCTAAAAGTATTATGTGGATTAGAAGAAAGTCATGCATGTGATTTATAAACGCCGGAATTGATAATCAATCAATACTTTTCTCATAAATCATTCACACTACCTTTGCAAGACAATTTAACATCTTCGATTTCCAATATTCATTCTCAAATTTTTCATTTTCTAACAGAATATTTATCTCGCGAGTATGGAATAATATATGCAAATATATTCAACGCATTCTCTATTCATCTAAAAAACTATTTTTGGATTTCTGTGGTCTGGATAACAACTTAACCCAAGGTTTTGACTTGTTTTAATATTAATGAGAATTTTCGAATAATTCCGCGAGTTTTGGTGACTACATTATTTTTCTTAAAACAAAGAGGATGCAGGATGATTTCTTTTGATTCGGATGCGAAGGACTTGCACTCTATCATTTGATATTTAGGTTTATGAAACTAATTTCAATATAATATTGTGATCCCTAGTCATGTAGGATATAAAGAGTAAATAAAATTAAAAAAATATTTATGAATACTTCTGCCCTCCAAACGAATTGTAAAATTAAGCAGATTGTTGATAACGCTAAAAGAAAATAGAGGATGAAAATAAAAAAATGAAGTTTGTAAATGAAAGGAATTTTCAAATTCAAGAAAGAAAATTAATTTAGTTACTTTTTTTATATTTAGCTAATATGCTAGACATTTTTTTTTTACTTAAAAATGTTTTCATTTTATTTTATTCTGTTCAACATTCTTCACATTACTTGAGTTGACAGACTCTTTTTTTTTTAAAATTTGAGGTACTTTCACATTCTTTTAAAATGGCATTTTTAATTAAAAGTGAGAACAAATGAAAAAATGCTATGAAAATATAGTAATATAAATATGCTTTCAATTAAATGTATCACTTTTTTGACAAATATGCTAACTTGGTATGTAGAAGATACATTGTAAAACGTGTTTTCTTTTTAAAATTTTAAACGGTAAATAAAAGCACTTTTTTTTGTTTCTGCCTATAAATAAATGCGATTTGATACTTTTAAGCTTATAGCAATAACCTTCAAAAATATGTTACCTTTAATTAATGATAACCAAAATTTTTGTAATATATAAAGCTAACTTTTGTTTGATCACAAAAACGAATATTTATTAATTAAGCCGCAATTTAAATAATTATATCTAACAAAAACCTGCTATTTTTAATTGCAGAAAAACATATACATAATATATGTTGCTATACTTCACACAAAATGAATAAATTACACTTTAAAAAGCTTCAAAGAGCTTTAAGTAGTTTACAGACATACTATACAACAATTGAATATTAAGAAGTTTTTAAATTTACGGGCATTTTTCTCGCCTAAATTATTTTTTCGTAGTTAATTTCAGATTTCTTATCTTTTCAAAATATAATAGCATGAAATCAACATCTCTCTCTCTCTCTTCTAAATGATAAAAAAATATACATTCTTAAAAAATAAGTACCTACAAAATGTCACGAGTATCTCATGAAATTATTCGATTGGTTGTTTGTTAACATCATAATTCAAAGCCACACAAAGGCTATCAAATGAAGGATCTCGTAATTATTTATTCATGATCAAGTGACAAGGACGATATCTAAGCTTCTCCATCTAACTCTCCATACTTCTCTACCAAACCAATACAAGGACTTTTTTAGCCTCGGCAGTCCATGTACATTCCGGTTGTCTAGAGGTAATAGGACTCAAAGCTCGATCAAAAAACGGAAGACTCTAAGCTATTGTAGTCACGAACATATTACGCAAAAGCAGTGTTCTCTCAATAATTTAATATTCAACAATGGAACTCTTCTAATTAATTGCTTTGTTTAAGTCAAAGGGATAATAAATTTGAGTATAAAAACTTGTTATGACTAATCTTTACTCGAACCCCCAAATTCCAACAACCGCTAGTTGGTTGTATAGTACTGCCATTCATAAACCAAATTCAACGGGATAACGCTCGCACTCACGCCGCTATTGTAATACAACGTGCTCTACAGAGTGTTAACATGTTACTTTGTTACTTAGCCTGTGAGATCACCAGATCTGTCTCCAATTGAGAACGTTTGGGATACAATTGGACAACTTCAACATCATCCACAGTCAGCACTGACCATACAACTATTGACATAACAAGTAACAACAAGCATGTAACTCCATACCACAAAGTGACATCCAGCACCTGTATAACAAAATGCATGCACACATTCAAAATTTTCGAGTTTACACCGGTTATTAATGTAACAGCACTTCCCATTAGAAATGCATTTTCTTGATTTTGAATTAACCTGTGATCTTGAAAATTTAATCCATTAAACATGTTTAAGTAGACAATTGCACTGTCCAGATTTCTCTCAATACTCTACAATAATTTTTTCTTCGTGTTGGGATTTTTTTTCAATCAAAATCATCAATTCATTATCTGCTGGATGGCCAAAATACTTTAAAACATATGTCAACTTCAGTAGAATAAGTTTTAAGAAGCATTTCAAAAAAGAACATTTCGATATAATTACAAAAAAAAATTAGGGTAAAAAGGCGAAAAAGTAAAAAACAATCGACAGAATTGTAAAAAAGCAATTTGCCCTCAAAAAATTAATATCAAGATTTCATTTTATGAAACTATTTTTAATATTTTATGATAAGGAATATTCATTATTAAGAAAAAATTCATGAGACAGTTTCTTACGTCTTTCATAAGACAAAACAAAAAATTTAACATTTTGTATCATTTACAAAATCGTTCTATTTTTCCTAATAACCAAAAATTGAGGCATTTTCATAATTTTATTTTTTTTTCAATAACCGAAAAGCGTGATTCAAATATTTAGAGTATTCTTATAAAAACACACACTTTATCAAAGTAAAGGGATTTCTATTTTAAAATAAGACATTTGTGATCTAAATCAAATTCTAATTTTTCAATATCTTTTATATATTTTTATTTCTATTACTTTTCAAAATCTTCTTTTTGAATTTACAACAGCATAAATGCTATTTTTTCATCTTCTGGCACGAATATAAAAAAATTGATTAGCTAAGCACCATTATTCATTATAAAAGTTCCATCTTGCTGATAAAATTCTAATAATTCTCTAAAAATTAAAAAAAAATTATCTTAAAAAATCATTTTAGTACCATTTTTTTTGTCTTTTGCACTTAAAAAGAAAAGATGTATATTGGAATTACATTTTTCGCGTATTTTAATTGAAAAGAAATGAATACAATAAAAACGTGTTTATGAATACAATACTCTGGACATGAGAAAATTCAATTTCTTTAGAGCAGCGTTTCTCCAACTGTAGGGAGTGATTCCCTAGGGGCGTGATAACTCTACAAAGAGGGCGCGGGCACATTGAAAAGTTTAAAACAAAAGATTATTTTAAAACGTTATTAATTTACTGAAAGTAAGAAAAGAAAAAAATTTTTGACATAATAGAAAATAAATATACTTATACACTTATAAATGTATAAGTATATAATAATAAGTTAAAATAATATATAAATATAAGTATATAATAATAAATACTATAAGTATATAATAATAAATAATATAAGTATATAATAATAAATAATTATAAGTTAAAATGATACACTTATAAATGTATCAGTACTGTACAATGTATTGTATAATTAATTTAACTATAATAAGTTAAGAACAAGTTTATTAATTACCAGTGACATCATGGGCTTGTCATACATAAAATTATATACAAAAATTAACACCTATGTTGGTAATTTTTACAGTTTATAATTAATTCCTTAACTCCTGATTAAAAGTAACCCGATTTGCTCCCCAATGCCACCGTTTTCCATGTAGGCGTGGGTATGTGATGTATTGGGGGGGGGGGGAGGTTAGGGAATAAATAAGCAAATCATCTGAGATAAGTAAATCCTTCCCAAAAACTGTCAACTTACTTTTATTGCATTCCAAAGCCTTCTGAATAATTTTATAGATAGCAGTGCGCAGAAAAGATCGTACTTCAGAAAGACGTTTATATACACTGGAGTTCAAAAGTTAAGCATAATTGATAATTATGTGAATAAAGAAGGAACTGTAAATCAGAATGGCAGGAAACGTGATATGCGAGTGTAAAATGGTTATAAAATAAGGAAGCAAATCAAAAGAATGATAATAATTAATTTTATTATCCAAAGTAGCAGTTTGAAAGAAAACTGAGCATAGCAAGGATTCACACTTTAAAGAAAAAATAAAAGAAAACATTAAATAAAATACTGATGCTGCAGTTTAATAAGGCATGTGGTCACTTCTGACAGCCAGGCACGCTGCACAGCGATTTACCATACTTGCTATGAGATGATGAATGAGTTGTGGGCTCAAACGTTTCCAAGCTTCCTGGAGAGCTTTCTTCAGTTCTGTAACGGAGCTTGGTGGGAGCGAAAGGGCTGCAATTTGTCTCCCGAGCATGTCCCATACATGCTCGATAGGATTTAAATCAGGAAAATTCGCAGGCTACGACATGCGCTGGATGTTTTCCGTTTCAAGGAAGTCATCAATCAGCACCGCTCGGTGACATGGCGCATTATCATTCATGCATATGAATTCAGGATCGACAGCACCTCGAAACAAGCGAACATAAGGCTCAAGAACTTCATCTCTGTATCTTTGAGCAGTCACAGACCCTGTGACAAGGAAATGGAGGTATGTGCGGCCATCCATTATGATGCCTGCCCATACCATTACTCCCCTTGATGAAAAATGATGTCTTTCCGTTATGTTTCTTGGCTCAAAACGTGTTCCACGTTCTCTCCATATCGTTACGCTCCGAGAATCACTGCTCAGACTAAACCGGGACTCGTCACTGAACATCACATTGGCCCACTTTCCCACACTCAAATGTTGATGTTTCAAACTCCAGTTCAAACGAGCGCGTTTATGCGCAGACGTGAGGGGAATGCAAACTGCTGGTCTTCTGGCATACTGGCCAGCATGGTTGAGTCTCCTGTAAACATTTTGTCTCGAAATTCGTATTCCTGTGGCGACTGTGAGCACCGAACCCAGTGCTCTAGCAGCACTGCCCCTCTGACGTCGCGCACTTGTTACCATATATCGGTCTTGGCGAGGGGTTGTGACTCTTGGTCGCCATGATACTGGTTGTCGGGTAACATCTCCCATTCTTTGGAACCTCTGTCACAGTCTTGAGATCACAGACTGGTCCACATTAAGAATTCGAGACACTTCGGTTTGTGATCGTGAGGATTCCAGCATTCCAACGATTCTTCCTTTCGTAAACATGTCCAATTGGCGTCTTTGGGCCATCATTCACCTTGTTTGATGGTTAACAATGTTCCTTTGCACAGTAGTTGCATGAAACTTGTCTGAACTGTCTATGCTGCGTGAATCGGTTTCTCCGCGTTCCAACATGCACCGGTGTTTCGCGCAGGACGTAGTCGACTGAAAAGTTTTGCATAAACCCAATGTTTCTTCTTCACCCAATTAATATCCCCAAGAAATTTGGAATAATTTTACGAATATTTATTCCATGTTTTTCGCATTTTACGATTTATGCTTAACTTTTGGACACCAGTGTACATCCGAGGAAATTAACGCTTTGGCTGATCGAGACGTTTATATCGCGGGTGGCACTTAAGAGTTTAAATTCGCAATGTAGCCTTTGCGTCAAAGTATAATATTATTGAATTCAATACAATGTTTTTGTAAGGAAGGGGTAATGAAAATTACTATATGATTGAATATTGAGTCGCAAATATTAAAAGTTTGAGAAGTACTACTTTAGAGAGTATCTAATTTTTTTCCAATCAAAACAGGAAGAAGACTTCTAAAGAATATCATAATAGAACAAGATTTAAATTTATTGATAAATTATTGAAACTCATTTCTCTCGAGAACTTAGAAAATTGCACAAAAAAAAAACAATTTTTAAAAACTTTTAGTATATTTTATAAATTAAAAATTTACTTTTTTTCAGATTCCTATAACCTTTCAGGATTTTGAAATACAACTTAAATTTTAAGAAAAGAGGAAATAAAATAATTAAGTCTTTTAATTTAACTAAATTTATTTTAAAACAATTTTCTCAATGTGAAATACCTTACTACGATGAAAAGTCATTAAGTAAAGGGACTTATGAAATTCCTCATTCCAAGGTTTGGCAACAGTGCTAGTATCCAGCACTGAATAAGGGGTATATAGTCAGCAACACTTCTATACAACATGTCACTCGTCTTTCCACGTAGTTGTTGGAGCGTAGAAGACCTTTCAACATGGCAGCTCCATCGTTCTTCTGCACCAAGGAGGAAAGTAGGAGAGTGATTCGCTTTTTGTTTGCGGAAAGTGTGAAGCTTGAGGAAATTATTCGCCAGATGCAAGCAGAGTATGGTGACAGCTGTTTACCTAGATCTACGAATGGGTAGAACGCTTCTATAACAGGGAAGAACTTTATGCAATGACGAAAGAGAGGACAGTGCATCGATGTCAACCACAGAGGGCAATGTGCTAGCAATTGAGGGTGTAATGATGCAAGGGATGGCTAGTATCCAGCTCTGGTTTCAAACCCTCTGCAAACAAGAGAATCACTGCCCGCCTTTTCTCTTTGGTGCATACTGACAATGGAACTGCCATGTTGAAAAGTCTTCAACACTCCAACGACTACGAAGGAAGACGAGTGACGCTTTGTACAGAAGTGTTGCCGCGCTGGATACTAGGGCTGATGCCAAATCTTTAAAAGAAAAATTGCAAAAACCACTTGACTTTCCCTGGTATCATCAAAAATCTCAGTAAATCCTGTAAATATTATCTCATTTTATATGTATTTAAGATAAAAATAAAGAAAAAATGTAATGTGTGTCTGCTAATTCGTTAAGACACATTTTAATACAACAAAGTACAAAAGAATGCTGATATCACAATTAAAAAAAATTTCCGTTTTAAATGTAATTAATTTTTTAAACTAAATGGTCATTGTTTTAAACCTGTTGTAATAAACAAACTACTATACTACAATATTTATATTATCATAAGCTAGCCTATTCTGCTATGCAGATTTATTAATGCTGCTTTATTTTCATTGGAATAATCTACGATGCTGACAAAAGTTTAATACATTTAAGCTAAGAAATGTACTAATTTATAATATCTTTTATATATTTAAACTCTTACAAGCTTTTAGAGCTCTTTCTAAAATTTAATAATTTAAAGAATAATGTTGCGCAATATTACTCGAAGATTTAAAACTTTCCACTAAGCGAAGCAAATTTATTCTTAAATCAAAACGGTTTTATTTTCTTTAAAAAAATAAGTTGGGTTTGAAATTGCAACTAAGATGTCTTTCCATGGTTGTAAAATTTTTATTATTTAAGATTAGCTGTTCATGACCAGATTTATGCTTTTCTAAGCCCCATTTCGCATGGAGTTTATTATACAGTAACGTCTAATACATTCTGATAAGTTTTCTTTAAGAATGAAGAAAATAAAAAAAGAGTAAGAAAGTATCCCCATAAAAGTACGTGATCTTGGGTAACTTTAAGTATTGTTTCTGGGATAAGTTCAAATGAAGAAAGTAAGACTTAAAATAAAATCTGGAAATTTTTTGAACACCATTTCTCAAAAGAGTGTAATGGAGCATTTATCACATTTTCAAATTAATCTCCTAGAGAGTATGTTTTTCTGTAATAAATGTCAAAGATATATCAATGTATATATTTAAACTGTGATATAATCATATATATATATAATTTCATTTTAGTTAATATTTTCAAATAATAGTATATTTTAATACAGTTTCATGTGTTTATTACATCCAATATTTGGTCACATTATTGAATTTATTTCTTGAGTAATATCTTAGTGATTTTCATTAGATAGAAAGTAAATATGTAATACAGCGTTTCTCAAACTGTGAGGTGCGCAACCCCCAGACTGGGCGTGATAACGCTAGGTGGGGACGCGAACATATAAAAAAAATTAAAAAGATTAAAGATTATTTTAAGAAAAATTATTAATTTACTGAAAGGAATAAAAAACAAATGCATTCTGACATAATGAAAAAAAAAAATACACACACATTTACACTGATATAATGTATTTATAAATGTATCAGTACGGCACAATGTATTTGATAATTAATTAAACAATACTAAGTCAAGAACAATGTTGATAATTACTTGTGACTTCATGAGCTTGGTCATATGGAATATTATATACAAAATTTAATACCAATATGATAGTTTGTACGGTTTATAATTAAAGTCGTATTGTCGCTTTAGCGTCAAAATAAATTATTATCGAATTCAATACATTGTTATTGTATGGAGGGAGGCGATTAAAATTATGAATGAAAATTGGGTCGGAAATATCGAAAGTTTGAGAAGCACTGTATAATAATAAACAAATTAAATATGAAAGGAAAACAACAATACATTATCAAATCAAATGCTTCTTTCGTAAAAATTTTATTAAAAAAGTGTTACATTCGCTGTCCTACTTGTAATAAACACTTTTCAAATTATAAATAAAAAATAAATGAAATTCATCGGAGAAAAATTATTTTTTTTATTTCAAAATATCATATTCTTAAGCAGTTATTTTGATTGAATTTTGTGTTAAAATTAGATAAATATTTCTGATTCCACATATAAATGTAATGTGTATTTACATTCCGTACAAATATTGATACTAATATTTTATGCAAATAGGAAGGAAATGTTTTAAGCCAGCGTTTCACAAACTGTAGGGCGCGCTTTTGGGGGGTAGTGATAACCATACGTATAGGACGTGAGTATATCACGTGCGGATCGTGAGATACGTGGGGTACGCGAGCACATCAAAAAGTCGATAGTAAAAAATTATTTAAAAATATTATTAATTTACTGAAAGGAAACAAAACAAAATACGTTCTGACACAATGAAAAATAGAATACACATTTACTCTGATATAATACACTTATAAATGTATCAGTGCTGCACAATGTATTAGATAATTTAACAATACTAAGTTAAAAACAAGTTTAATAGTTACCAGGGACTCCATAGGCTTGTCATTCATAAAATTATACAGAGTGTCCAGCCTTAATGTGACCCAATAGCTAATTCCTGAACCGTTCAGTTTAGATATACACTTCCAATTTGAAAAATGTTTTTAAAAGGTAAAGCATGTTTTTACATGCTTTTCGAACCAAAATACCCATTTAGAAAAAAATTGCAAAAATTAAATTTTTATACGGTCCCCAAGTCCTATCACTTGTATTTAGGAAAAGATGTAGTACACAAAAACAAAGTAAACACAAAAAGTTTCATTTTATTACGATAAAAACTGACCGAGTATCCCTACATAAATTTGAAGCGTCTGAGTTGCTCAAAAAAGGGGTTCGTATATAAATTGAGTTTAGAGAACAGTAATTAATTATCTATACAGAAAGAGCAAAAGAAAAACATCATAGTAATATAAAAACATTGTAGTAAACATCATAGATTGACAATTTGTATTGCTGTATGGCAAACAATAAAAATTAAATTAAAGAAATACAACTCGTACCGAAAAGATTAAAGCAGCTTGTTTTAACAAATAGCAACAAAATAATACAGGAATTACCATTGAAATTATAGCAAAATGCAGAAAGATGCGCCAATGATGAATCAGGGGCTTTATTATATCAGAATGACCAAATTAACTTAAATAATGTTGAAGGCACGAGGTGTGTTACGAGATACGGGCAATTGTACAATAAGATGGATGTCTTCGAGTGGGAAATTTAATGGCATAAAGGCTTGCCATCTCTCTCTTATTTAGATTACACTGCCCATAAAACAGTACCATTTCGCAGTATTCTTCATTTGTATACATCTCGTTCTCCCTTACTAGAATTCGTAATATTAGAATACGACTATATGCAATTGCAAACGACTACGCAACAGATTTTTAACGTTCGTCATCATCAGCAAAAACGCAGCAAATCAGACTGAAGCCGCAGCATATAAGTCAGCATATAAGTCTATTTTTATGGAACTGCCTTTAAAATGTTTTCTTCGTCCAAAATATTTTATATTTTTCTATGTTTTACACGTACACAGAATAAATTTTATAAGTTCTCAAATATTGTATTATAAACGTATACTTTTAAATTTAAAAACGATTTATACAAAAGTGACGTGCAAGAGCGAAAGTTTCCTGGCAGAGTTCCGACTAATTTCACTTTGGAGACGTCCCCTTACTAGCTTCTTGAAGATGACCCAGAAAATGGATAAAATATATGTTTTTTAAAGTTCCATAACTCGGCCAGTTTTTATCGTAATATAATGAAACTTTTTGTGATTACTTTTTTTTCGTGCACTGCATCTTTTCCGAAATATAAGTGATAGGACCTGAGAACCGTATAAAAAATTAATTTTTGTAATTTTTTTCTAAATAGGGTTCGTTTGGTTCGAAAAGCACGTAAGAACATTCTTTAACTGTTTTAAAACATTTTTCAAATTGGAAGTGCATATCTAAACTGAACGGTTAGGGAATTAGCTATTGGGTCACATTAAGGCTGGACACCCTGTATATAAAGTTATATACTTATCTGATAGTTTGTATGGTTTATAATGAAAATCGTGTTACAGCTTTAGCGTCAAAGTAGATTATTATTAAATTCAATACATTGCTATAGTATACAGAGGAAGGGGGCATGAAAATTATGATTGAAAATTGGGTCGAAAATATTGAAAGATTGAGAAGCACTGTTTTAATCATCCAAACCTTATAAGAAACTTATCTACAATTTTTAATTTTAACTTTGTTTACTTCATTAAAATTATGTCATATTTAAATTTATTAAATTTATATTGTAATTAAAACAAGGTTTTTGTGTTTATAAATACGGAATTTTAAAAAAATGCATAATTATTTTATCAATAGGTTTAAATGTAGGAACACATGGCATTCGCTTGCGATTTTAAGGAAGATTAAAATTGATTTCAATACTAGAAATGAAAATAAAAAGCTATCTAAAAAATAACTCTTAATTCATTTCCTAAAAAGAAAAATTCAGCAAAAAAATAAAGAAAGAATAATTGAATCAAATAGATTTTTTAAGGAGTTAACATCACTATTTCTATATATAAATGTATTATTTTTAAATGAAAGTTTGTAATCCTCTCATGCAATAAAATAATTCCCCTTTATTTGTAGATATATTAAATAAAAATGTAAAAGAGCAAAAATAAAATTTTATAATGTATTTCTGACATACGATTATTTTTGACCACATATATTTGGGATAATTTAAATTTCTATTTAAGTCTAAGGAAAATTTAAAATATTTTATTCCTATTAATAATTTTACTATAAGTTTTCAATTATTACTAATAATTTCAATTATTAATCTATGATTTTAAATAAAGTACAATTTTTACTAGTCATATTCTATGAAATTTATGGTTGATGCGTAGATTGATAGCCAGATTTTAGTTTTTAATAAATTAAATGAATAGTTCCTAGCAATAAGCGAACGAAAACCTAACACTAAAAATATTTTGAAAGTCCACTCAGAGGTCGATGAACTTTGCTGTACTGAAACTATGGATATTTCACACTAAGGAAAAAAATTTTAATTAAATCATTACATCCTCTTACAATTTATGTAAGGGAAAAAAAATATCCTCAGAACACAATTTTGTTTTCTTAAATAAAAAAGGATAAAAATTAATAAACTTTTAAGCTTTTCGGTTCTTACTTAGTTCACTAATTAAATTTTACTACCTCGGTTAAATTTGCTTTGGGTTTTTCGTTCCTTAGACGATAAGTTTTATTATCTTCATTTTCACTTTTTCCTAAGAAATACCTAGCCATGATAATGTAACATATTTTCATACGACAATTAAAACTTAAATTTGAGAAATAAATTGTACTAAAATTTCAAACCAGGATGTGTCCATTTATTCTAAAAGATACCCCAGCGAATCATGGAAATCGGCATTATCACTCAAATTGTTTCCATTCAAATATTTCAGTGAATACATTAAGGTTTAGCAAATGAATGGTGGTTCAACATCCTTTTAGAAAAGACTGAAAACTCCTGTAGAGTAATCTTGAAAGCCAACCACTCCAAATGCTTCCGCGTCTTAAATTTGTGCATTTGATGACATCAGAGAGTCTAGATGGGGAAGAATTCGAATGGCATTCACATTCCATCCTTCCCAATTGACATTCAACAATTTGACGACCAATTTCCTATTTCCTTAAAGGTCAATCGTATGCTGTCAGGTGGTGATTAAAGCTAAATTGAACTTTATCAAACCTAAGCTCTCCTTTAAAAAAAAATTTTAAATATGGAAGCCTGATGTAAAAGAAGAAATAAGGTTGTTTTTGTAAGAGAATACCCAACCTTGTGGTACATATTTATAATTTCTACGCACACGCTCACACCACACACATATATATATATATAATATTCCAATATTCCTGGAGAGTGGTATATATATATATATGAAATAAATCCCAGTAAAATAATCCTTTTAAATAACTTTTAACTATCTTTGGTCCATCCCTTCAGGACCGAACTTCAATTAATAAATTAGCCAGCGCCTAAAGAGAATATTTTAAACTACATCTAGCTACCCACTCAGATCATGTGATTTAAGCCGCCTATAAATAGCGAGATTCCTGGGTACCGTTCTCTTTCGCTTCTGTATTTTGTCTGCGTAAACATGTAGCCGGCTGCAGTGTGTTTGTGTGTGCGTATAGTGTATCGTCCTTGTCTTGCTTAAATGTTTTCAAAATGCATAATAAACAGATTTGAATAACCCCATGACTGCCTCTTGGATAATATTTATTATGCCTCACCAATCTCATATAAAGTATTCATTACAACATCGCCATATTACAGAAGACGGTAGGATAGTTATGGTTTGTGCGCGGGAAAGAAACCACTTGCCACGCCCTGATAGGATCAAAATGCCTGTTCATTTGTGCGCGTTTTATAATGAAAAGAAATCTTCCTACAAAATTTAATGAGTTCACGAGATGTGTTTTGGGTAAATTGAAAATTTGTGAGAAGGTGCAACACCAGCTGTAAAATAAAAAAGTTTTATGTAATCAATATGTTAAAAAAAATCAGTCTACAATTCATCAAACAGTTCTAGTTCAAATGAAAAAAAAATCTTTCTAACCTTGAAGTGCGCGAGATGTGTGTTTTGGTAAAATTAAAAGTTATGTGAAAGAAGAAAAAGTTTTTATTATCAGTGTGTTGAAAGCCAGATTGGATTACATCTTTAGTGCTACAATTGTATGTTTTCATATTATTGGTTTATAATAATTTATTTTAAAATGTTTTGGGAAAAGTATTGCAATTAGTATGCATAATAATTTGAAAGCAAATTTAAAGTGTTTTTTCTAACATTCTATTTTGAATGATTTTAATTTATGGTTTATTCTAATGTTTTTTCAATATTGTGTAACAAATTATTTTCATTTTTCGATTGTATTTAAATTGCTTGATTGTTCAGTCAACTCTACGTATATATTATTGAGAATGTTATTACCATTTTAAAAACGTTTCCAGGGATCTCGGCTTTACTTTTTGAAGCTTCCAGTTAAATTTACTTATGCTACATTTTGTTTTGAAGATAAAATGCATATATTTCATAATGATATTTTTGATTTTGATGTTTAAGATGAGAATTCATGATTTTACAGTGTTTTCAAGTGTTTTACTGAATTAATACCAAAGTTTTGATATTTTTATTTTGAGAAGTTTATGTTGATAAAGAGTTTGATATATTTTTAATGTGGTTTTAAGAATTTTTGGTTAATATAAGATTTACTTTATTAGAATGAACAATTTATTTGATATGAAAATGAACAACTTTAATGGGTATGAAATAATAACGGTTTTGAGAGCACTTAGGCTGAGAAAATATTATAAATAAATAAAAATAAATATGCAAATGTTTACATTTAGAAAAAATAATAAATAATAAGGGTTTTGTAAGGATTGTGCATAGTGAGTACCTCAAGGGAATACACCTTTGATTGTCAATATACTATATATATATATTCCCTCCAAACTCGTACCCTTTGTCATAATAAAATTAATACATAAAGTAAAGTTATAAATAGTTTTTAAAAAAATCTCTTCGGTCGACTTGGAATTTCCAGTCTATGGATATGTGTTTTTGAAGTTATTGTGCAACATATACACGATAAGAAGTAAAACTTATCTTAAAGATTGTGCAAGTCGTGGGTCATCCTAATTTGTTTCTTTTCAGCCTCTTTTCACCCTCAGTGCTCTATATGCAATTTTTGATCCGTTTTAAAAAGAATGTTTATATTTTAGCTTTTATTTGTCGGTATTTCAAAAAGGTATTTTTATGAATTCATATTAAAAAGGTGATATATGACTGCTTCCAAACCATCATCTCCATGCAGTATTTGCGACAGACAATTCCTTTTACATACTATTCTTTTAAAACCCAATATTGTGACAACTTCCATTTCAATTTATGACTCGCCTTTAAACTCTGCTTCCCAGTGCATAGGGAAGCCTGTTGGTGTTTCACATATCCCAAACGAGATACAACAGCCTTCTACTGAGGCCTCTGGCCTAGCATATTTACATCTTCAAGTGTCCGGACACGTCTCAACATTGCAAAGTCTAGCTAACTTGGGCAAGGCAACTAGAAAGAACTAACTTCATTTGTTTCAACTAATACTTTTACAGGATGTGTGTCATTTACAATTATTTTTAAAATTTATTTTCTATTTTCATATTATTTTTGGTATTTAATAATCTTATTTTGATACTTTTGAATTGTACAATTTTATATTTATAATTTTATTACTGCATATTTGTTTCATACTTTTATAACCACATATTCTCCTTGTTCCAAATCGCTTTAATGTGTTAAAGTGAAGGGAAATTTAAAAATAAATATTAATCTAAATTTAAATTTTAAAATTAATATCTCTGTAGGATACGGGTGTGTACTAAGAGCACCAACGCACACACGTGTCTTGCTGAGGGGGGAAATGTAATAAATCCCAGTAATATAAACCTTTTAAATAACTTTTAACTGTCTTTGGTCCATCCCTTCAGGACCGAACTTCAATTAATAAATTAGCCAGCACCTAACGAGAATATTTTAAACTACATCTAGCTACCCACTCAGATCATGTGATTTGAGCCGCCTATAAATAGCGAGATTCCTGGGTACCGTTCTCTTTCACTTCTGTATTTTGTCTGCGTAAACATGTAGCCGGCTGCAGTGTGTTTGTGTGTGCGTATAGTGTATCGTCCTTGTCTTGCTTAAATGTTTTCAAAATTAGATTCAATTCAGATTTGAATAACCCCATGACTGCCTCTTGGATAATATTTATTATGCCTCACCAATCTCATATAAAGTATTCATTACAACATCACCAAATTATATATATATATATATATATATATATATATACATAATCCAATATTCCTGGAGAGTGGTATTTATAACTGTAGTAATCCTGTAAAGATGGGGCGAGTGGGTGGTATTTCTGTAACGAAATGACAGGGCATGGCCATTTGTAATGTTACCTTTAATGTTGATCATATTTTAGATGGTTGATGTTACATGTTTATGAAATTGATGAGGTAGTCTTGTAAGTTAATCCGGTTTATTGGACATTTAACATATTGCGTTCCAATATAACAAGAAGCAGACAAGAAGACACAAAACACAACCCAAGCTGCAGCCAGTAACACATATTTAAACAGACAAAGAACAAGAAGGGCGGAATTCCAGAAACATCGGTATTTATAGTAAGATGGAAATCACATGATCTGGGTGGGTGGATAGATGTAGTTCAAAGGGTTACCGTTAGGCGGATAGCTATTTTATTATTTAAATGTGGGTCTTGAGAGAATGGACCACTGATAATTAAACAGTTACAAAAAGGACGTGGCTTGTTTAAGGATTTTTTTTCATCTGTATGATTAATTAGATGGTTGATGTAATATGACTGGTATGGATGAGACAGTCTTGTGACAGATAATTCACTTAATTTAACACTTAGACACTTGAGCACACAACACACACAGAAACAAAGATGAGCGACACAAAGCACAAATAAGACATACACGAACTGTAGCTAGTCAGGACAAGAAGAAGAGAAAAAGACAAAGAGAAAGATATTCCACAGTCTTGGATATTTATATGAAGTGGCAACAGGAAGTAGTGAAATACGCGTGACTTCCATGGATGTAGACTATGACTGGTGGAAAGATATAGTTTGAAAGACTCTAATGTAATCTTACTTTAAAAATGCAAGCTTAACTTTCAAGAGATACATTTACGGTTATCTCGTTATGCGGGTAAGCTAGTTAATTATTTACGCGCGAGTCCTGAAGGCCAGGACCATTACAAATTAAAATGTTATTTGATGAAATAAAAGGTAAATATAGCATATATACAATATGTACTTTATAACGTATGCGATATACTCTCGGTCCCGGCAAGAGGTGTGGGTGGAAGTGAAGTATCACTCGCCATAATACTTTTCAACTAATTATTTAGCACACAAATTATCAACAAACATAATTCTAATATTCAAACAAGAAGAGATGTTCCTAGTAAGAGCAATAGGGGAAAAAGCCCCGAGAGACGCGAATTTCGGAAGACTTCTAATATATTGATCTTCCTTTTATGGGATCATTCCGCTACTTTAATATTTGAGTTACAATTAAGCTATGGCGACCAATCGTCACTTTAATATCTTCAAATATTTATTGCCTGAAAAGAGTTATCAATATATACTAATACCTGATCGGTAGCTATCTCTCCTCGTCGTCAGATTCTCTATATTTTAATCTCTATGTAACTTCGTCTATTCATCTAACTGGCTAGAAAATCTATACTATATATAACCAACCTAATCTGCATATCACGGTTTCTTCTTCCAAAAGGGTTGGTTGTGATTGATAGCCCAAAGATTTCCAAAGAGGATTAGTTGAAGGACGCATATAGATCCGTCACAACTTTAAATTCCAAAAATGTTGATAGATTAATCCCTTTACCACCACAGCGTAATAGAATAAATGAGGAACTTATTTTATGTAGGATAGAAAAAGCGCGTAGTCCTGGAGCAGGTACAGATAGTGAATTTTTTAGTTTCTAGATACCAATGGGCTATTTTATTACTGTATTTGATCACAAAATCATAGCTATTTTATTACTGTATTTCAGTGATTAGTGAACAACTGTCGATTTTTAATCCATCTTTTTAAAGGCAATTATATAGTACGATCCAAAAAGTGAATCCATCTTTTGTAAGGCAGTTTCAAAAAGTGAACTTCAAACTATTCACAATAAGCAAAATAGTTCTCAAGGAATCTTCGATTATATACCTTTGTTCAAGGCATTTGCTAATAAAATTTCTTTCTAATGGATTTCTGCCCATTGTGGAATTTTGGGCAACTAAAAAAGTTGATGCACTAGCTAAGAGAAGAACTTTGACATTTCATTGCATTAAATTATCTCTATCAATTCATACGATTAAATTATCTGTTAATAATACTCTTAAAGTAATACTTAAATAAGATAATGCCAACGGACTACGGATAAGAGACAGAGGACTCTAGGGAAGGAGGGACCTGTTGTCATTCCATGAACATAGACAGCGTTGGCTCTGTTGTAAAATCTAACTGTACACAATTGTTTAGTACACCATCTCTAAGAATAGGAGTTTTAGAGTACCCAAACCGTGTGCATTTTATGTGACTCTGACCATCCAAAGGTCTGGAAACCTTTCAGTTTTTTTAGAAAGATTTATTTAAGCAAGTTATTAAGTATTAGTTTATATTTTTTTAATAAAATTAAGTAAACCACTATAATAATTCTATATTACACATGTCGAATTAAATAAAGTATTTTATAAGACACGTTAAAATGACTTAAGGAATCAAAGCACTCTAAAATTGCGAATTTTACAAAAAAATAACAAATTTTTTTATGATTTCAATTTATAGACCATCTTATTAGTTTTATAAAAATACCAAGTTTATTCTTTTCCGTTCCTAGAACAAAAACGACAAGTGTCTTAGTAAAATCATATGGCATTACTTTAAGCAAGATGCCATACTTTTAAATGCGTTTTATTCGAAATGTGATATTTTTAAATGCTCAAATGGGGTGACAGTGATTGCTCAAAAGGTTTTCAAAATAATTAACTGAAATTTTTTTGTATGATCTGTATAATAGTAGAAGTGTTTTAACTTTCAGATTTATCAATCACTGATTTATTACAAATTTTACAGTCCCTTATGATAAAATAATCACAATTTTTTTAATCATTTTTATATAACAACTAAGATAAAGTGCTCTAGTTTTTGTAAAAATTAAAATGTCACTTATCCTGAAGGTCATTTCAAAAATGAATAACAAAGCAACACATCAAAATTGAAAAATTAAAAATGTGTTGATAAACTTTTGGTACAGAAAGAACCCCGTTTATGTTATTTTTTGTACATTTTTACCAATTTTTTCTCATTTTAGTACTAATGATTTCTTTTTCTCTTCTTAATTTTAGCCTATTTTTCTTAAAATGTACTAAACAAATCTAAAAACTACAAAAAAAATATCCCCATATATCTATTTTTTTTTTAAAAAAAGTTTCGCATGTAGAGTTGGATTCTTTAAAATATCCTTAGACTACTGTTTTGGAATTTCTTGAATCCAATGTTTCGCATCAGAAGACAAAAATTTGTGTTCTGTATATTTAATAAGAAAAATTAAATAGATTATTAATTTTTAGGCGTTACAGAAGTCAACTTTCTGCCAACTCAAAACAACTAAATCAAAAATTTTCATCAATCAAATTTCAATCTCTGAATAATAAATTGTTTTCTTCTATGAGGTATTTTTCTAAGCTATTCGCCCACTCGTAAGCAATGGAGGAAAACCCCATTTTTACATTAACGTCATCTCACAAGAACAGTCACAGAATGTATAGGGAAAGTTTTATAACAAAGCAAAATTCCTTCTGGGATACAAACAACCCTTTCGTTTGTCCTATGAGTACATTCTTAAATTTCGTAACCTATTTGTAAGGAGCAATTACTGTTCCAAGGGCTCAACTGAGAAGCGTAATTAACTTCCACCGGTGAATCGTTAGAAATGCTCCAAGAAAAGATTTAAAAAGATTCGGTAGACCTTTTATTGGCCTTATTCGGGAAATTCTTGTAGTAACTGAGTTGAAACAATCTGGTTTGGAGAGAAAGAAAAACACATCACTAGTTTTTAGATTAGATGGAAATAAACGAATTCCATTTCTGTAAATGTAAGACAAGAATTCGTTTTTTCCCCTCGAAAAATAATGAAATTTGATAGAATATTTTAGAAAAGAATAAGTAATATATTTGATCAATCCGCGTATACAAAAAAATATTTATTTCTTAAAAAAGAAGATTAATTTAAAAATATGCAACTGAAACTAGTCTCCCGCCCCCCTTTGTTCGAAGTACATGTTTATAAGTACAGTCTTATCCCAATTTAACGAATGCATTTTGTTCGTTAAATCGGGGTTATTCGTTGTATTGAAGCGAAACATAAATGTTTTTCACTTAGCTTATAGAAATTCTATATAAGCATATACATCTATAATAAGCATCTACATCTTCTATAGAAAGTTAGAAATTACACAATTTTTATTCAGCAACTAAAAATATGTAGGTGAATTACTACGCACTAGTTAATCGGAAATTTTAAAATACTGATTAATAGATGTTTGACAATCTTTTTGATTCCTTACCTGAAAGAGTTCTTTTTCGACTTTATGCAGAGAATAAAATACTGTCATTTACATCTTGCTGCATAAGGTATGCTTTCACAGTTTCCGAAGAAAAGCATTAGAAAATGTAATAGTTTTGATAGGAGTTTCATTATCAATTTTTGCATCAGAATCGCTTTGCATTGGATCCTGCAAATCAACCATTTCTTCAACTTCGGTTACATGGATAGGCAGTCCGCCATCAAATGTATAACTCAATCGTTAAAATTTTAAAATATCCCCTGAGTTGTGGAGTGAGATGAGATAAGAAAGAAATTTCCTGTCCTATTCAAAACTCACACGATAAATTGCACTCATGACTCATTTGCTAATAATGGTCTACACTAGGTGTGGACAACCCACGGCACGCGAGCGTCATGTGGCAAGGGGTACAATTCTCAGTGGCACTGTGCACTACTTTACAAATTTGTCAATTTTTGAATTGAGTGAACGAAAGTTGATAAATTTTTAATGGATCTTATTTGACAAACATCTTCAGAATTATGGACATTTACGGAATTACTAAAAATGAAAGTTAACTCTAAAGATAAATTTATAGCTATTTTGTAAATTATTGAATGTCATTGTTGGAGAGATTCTTTGAAGAGAGAAAAGTTCATGTACTCTCTACTTTCCGATTTTGATTCAACATATCAAAGTAAAAATCTTTCCACATATGAAAAATAATTTGAGTTCGCAAAGGGAAATTATTTAACAACTGAATGCTCAAAATCGTGTCGAAATGAAAGTCATAAATTATACCCCTTATTTTACGATATAAAAGTAGAGCGGTACAAACACTAGATTCCATTAAAATTTTCATTTATTTTTTATTTTACTATAATGTAGGGAAATACTTCTATTTTATGTTGTATATTTCTCATTTTGATAAATATGTTTACAAACATATAATATATATATATATATATATATATATAATTTAATTTTTTTATATTTTTGTTGAAAGAGTAGTTATATTTTATGCTGTTTATTTTTTATTTTGAAATATTTTTAAATGATGCAAATTTAATACGTAATAAAACTGTAAATCTGTATTATTGATCTATATTTTCTAACTTTGCATGCATTATCGCGGGAATTAAATTGTTTCACTCAAGCCCTACTGTGTGCACGCTGAATCATTTTGGTAGATAGATTTAGCACGCCATAGCTAAAACGTTGCCGACCCCTGGTCATCAATTTTTGCTGCCTACAAGAAAAGTCTTTTCATGTTCCAGTCAAAAATTATGTCATTTGAAAAAAAAAAATCTACCTTTCTCTAATATAAACTAATTTAAAAAATTCAGCGGTTTAAATAGTTTGTTAAAAGTCGGGGGTTTTTTCGTCTTCATTTTAATCGGGAAATTCGTTAATCAGGGATGATCGCGCTGGCCACAGAGTCACTCACAGGCTCAAAAAATCTTTGATTCTAGAAAAACTGTTTATTTTTTACCAATGGCCTTGTCGGTTTTATCCCGTATGACAGAGTCTTCGGGGGAACTAAAATTTATTTGTCACATATCTCTTTATTTTTCGGGAGTTGCAAACGTTTTTTATTACAATCTTAAGGTACTTGGGGTGACTATGTTCCTCGAGTGACCACTTTTGTGGAACAGGCTAAATTTTCTCTGTGTGAACAACTTAATGGTTTTAATTGCTGTTATGTACATCTCATTATGGTTTATATATGTAAATGAGTAGGACAATAAAAAATGGGAATCGGCGATCTCTATCGGATGTCAAAACTGATCAAGCTAAGGGAAGAACATGATGAAATAATGGATATTATTCATGATAGCGTAGTTAAAGCTGAGAAAAGTAATGAACACAAAGCGTTTAGTTGAAAAGAAAATTCTCATATACTACCTAAAACACTCCATCTAGAAAGATATGAAGCCACAAGTGTACCACAAGCACCCTGTCAAAAAGACACAAGCAAGAAAAAGCTCAACATGCTACTTGTCGGTTATCAAAGGACAGTAAAATTATAATAACTTGAACAAAATATGAGAGTTTTGCTTGCAAATATCATTCCTGTATTGCTAATGAAAAGTCTGTTATTTGTGTCCTTTTTGTTAAAGCAACCACATTTGAAACATTTTAGTTCATTTTGATTGGATTTTTTCTCAAATTCTCAACAAAAAAAAAAGAAAGAAAGAAAGAAAAGTTTTTAAAAGTAGATAAGTATACTTTCTCTTGATTAAATTATCCTCTGAAATTACAGTTTTTAAAGTAGACAGCAAAAAAATTATAATAAAACGGATTGGGGTGTTATCGTCACTCAACGCAACCCCTAATGTTAGTATTGAAGGCGTGACTTACCCCGGGTTAAATCGAGAAATTCATGAAAAGGGGCTGTATAAATCGGGGTCCGACTGTATATTAATTAAATAATTATTTTCAATGAAACTTTAACCTGTAAAAACATTTTTTGTACATTAATAGAACAAAAAATTGCTTTAACTTAAAAATAAAAATATCGCAGCATCAACGAAATAAATGAAAAATGATTTTTTTCCCTTTATTTCTGATAAGGAAATTAATTTTTACGTTTTTATATAAATTTGACATTAGAATAGAATCTGAACTCTATTTCAGTTCTACGCTTAGGAATTAAAACGAGAGATTTAAAAACATCAATTAGAAATTGTTTTTAAAAAGCAGTATTCCTATGTTTGCTGAAAAATATTAATAATTCTTCGCGTTTCACATATGAATTTGAGAGAACAATGAGTAAACACCTACCTCCCCAGAAAATATACGAAGGAATATGTAGAATATGAGGATATAAAAAAACCGTACAAAAGGAAGGGGAGTAAATAAATGATGCCCACATTTCATTAATTACTGTTATTAATTTATTTATCTTTAGATATTTTACTATCAAATGTTGTTCATTTTTCGTATTCCCTCAATTAATTACTTTTTGCTAATTAAAAAAACATTATTCGTAATTGAGATACACAAAATGAAATATGGAACATATGTTCTATGAATCTATTTTAGAATATCTCAGTTTCTCATTTTTTCCCCCTTTAAAAGTTTGGTAATTGGTATATTCTTGCAGGTAAATAAAGAAGCCCATATTTATTTACTTTCAAATTTTTTTATTTCGTATTCATTATGTATCGTCATTAAAATATCTTAATGAGGAATAGATTACAACACTAATTAGTCGAATTCATTGTTAGGATTCTCGTAGTTGCCAATGTCTTTTTTCATTATTCGACTCCAAAAAATACTTAAATATTTTTTTTTCATTCGTTCAAAACATAACATCATTTCGCGCGAGTCTCACCAATATTTATAAATAGAATTTTTAAGCATGTTTGTGTTTTTAAAAAAATAAACTCCCAATTCATGAAAAGGTTTCCAAGCAATTACGCTTCTTTTAAAATAACTAAAAACAACTAATAATATGATGCAAAACGAAAGAAAATAATTCAATACAATTGCAAATATATTTCTCAATCGCATTTCACTTATGATTCTTTGTACCTAAATTTCCCCATTCACTTTTTTCCCAATAGGTTGAATTTCGGTACACACACAAGCCTTTAAAAACATGGCAAGTCCTTCATGTGTGAGAGCCATTCAATGGTGGCGCCATCTAGTGGCGGCTCTTGCTACCAAATTTGAACTAACTTTTTTAATACGAGCTCTCGTCAGATGCTAAATATTGCCTTGATTTCATTTCGCCGAGAGTACCAAAGCCAAATTGATACTCAGGGAATGTTTTATATACCCCATAATGATATGGCACGCGTGCCTACCGATTTTCTCCTCCAAAAAATCTATCGACTACAGCCGGGATTGGATCTGAAATCTTCAGCTTACGATGGAGGCACGATATCCTTCAAAACTACCGAACCGACTTCCCCACTATCCTTTCTGAACCCATTCCACAACACACGCCACAAAGCCAAGAACAAGGCCACATGTTAAATGAAGACATGAACGTCTGACAACAAATGCGACTGGTCTATTGTCCACTTGAAGAAGGGAAGTAATAAAAGTGTGTCTTTTTGCTTGAGAAACCGGGAAACACAAAGAAGGGATGGCAAACAGATGGTCACCAAAGGGGCTACGTTACAGGGAGACACACAGAAACAATATAACACAAAACATGTTAGCTCCTACCTGTTTGCTACAGTGCTCTACATGGTAGTGAGTGTTCGAATTGTCCAGAGATTTATAAAATAACTTCAAATTATTGAGTGTTGTAGTCTAGCCAGCTGCAGATTTTACTTCGAAATATTAAGTGTACCAAAACGTACTGTTTAGTTTGAAATATCAAGAGTTTTTCCAGGGGCTGAGCCTATATATTGAATTAGCGAGAGTCGGCTGTAAATTGTTTCGAAATTTTTCTTTTCATTATTTACAACAAAAACATAGAAATAGGAAAATATAGTTAAATACACATTGTTTGCAGCAATAGGAAACTTTAATAAATCATAAGTTCATTCCCAGTGCTTTGAATAATTGATAAGATTAATTATTATTCACGACCATTGCTTTCTTCAATAATTTTTTAATTACGTTTTTGTTCAAATAACAAAAAATATATATCTTATATTAGTTTTAAAATTATTTTTTCTTGTGCTATTACATTTTAAAAAATATATTTTACTTGTGCGTATACTTTCATTTAAAATTTAAAATTATCAAAATCTTGAATTTCTAAATAATACATCACTTTTGGTAGGCAAAATTTTTTTTAATTATTTTGTTTTATCTACATACTGTCTGGTACACAAATCTATAATTAAAACATAGATCATGTTTCTTAAGTAAAAAAAATCTCTCATAAAAGTTTATGTTAGAACTATATAGAAAGAAAAATCGCAGGCAGGGAAAAATAGCAACAAAAACCTTTTGTAACCATCCTTAACAATTCAGACTATGGAATATTTTTATGGTATAAACTTCAACTTATTACTGCATACAACTTCCAAATAAGTGAGTCATCCATTTTTAAAACCTTCGTTGATTGTGAGAATCGGGGAGAAAAAATCAAACCTTTTTAAACAAACACAGAACATTTTTCTCTTGAAGATTTTTTTTATACAAAATATCATACAAATAAAAGTTATTTCATGTTATTGTTCAAATAGGGATGTTCATTTAATGTAGGCATTCAGTTTTTTTCTTTCATACTTTATTAAGAACTTCATGATTTAAAAAAAGGAAAAGATTAAACAAAATATAAACTTTTTTATAATGCATTATTTTTCTACATTGAAAAAAGTACTCGTACATATCATCAATGAAACATTCAGAACAGCATTATTTTTCAAAGCGGTTGAATGATTTCTTTTGTATCTAGAAATATATATCATTCCTTTCATGATTTTTAATGAATAAAAGTATTTTGATTATTTGATCTAAACGATTAAAAAATCAAGAACGGAATTTAAGAAATAAAAAAATTAATAGATAATTGTCTAGTAGGTTGGATTTTCATTTCTCGTTTCTAAAATTTTTCGTATCATGGAATTCCTCATAATTATTCGTATTGTCATGATTGTTTACACTGCTGGCCACCGTAAATGCAACACCAAGAAAGACAAGAGATAGCACAACAAAATTTATTTTGTAGATAACATGTTGACCAAGTATCAAATGATTAAATTTATAGACTTCTGTGAAGTGGGGCTCTTGCCAGAATCAGTAGCCGCCATTGTTGGAGATCACCACTGCCACACGCCTCGGCATTGATTCAAAGACTTTGGATGTGTTCTTGGGGTACAGCAGATCAAGCAGCTTCCACACGTTGCCAAAGTTGATCTGGTGTAGCAGCTGGGGGTGTAATCTGGATCAATCGTTGAACTACCATGGACCACATGTTTTCTATCGGCGAAAGATCCAGAGAGAGAGCCGGCCAGGGAAGCAATTCAATCTGGTGATTGACGAAGAACCTTTGGAGACAATGCGTGCCGCTTGTGATCGCGGATTATCCTGTTGAAATATGGCTGTGACCAAGCTCTGAAGGTAAGGAAGGACATATGACTCCACTACCTAGGAGATGTCGCACTGGCTGTTTAAAGTACAGGCAATGCGTAATAGAGGAGTGCGAGAGTGATATCCAATACCGCGCCCCATACCATAATACCCGGTGCAGGACCAGTGTGGTTGTGCATAGCGCAATTGTTCAGCAGACTCGAATCCGACCATCGTGGTGTTGCAGACAGATGCGTGACTCGTCAGTAAAGACTTCCATTCTGCCACCCACGTCCTTCTTTCATCGCTCCATTGGCGGCGGAGACGTCTGTGGTTCTGCGTCAAGGATAGACCAAGCAATGGGCGTCTTGCGGATAGACCACTCTACTGTAAATGACGTCAAATGGTACGCGCAGACACTAAATAATGCGTTAAACACCCAACGTGCTGTGCTATGGTTCGTGATGTGACTGAGCGATCCGTCACTGCCATGCGCACAATTTGCCTGTCCTCACGTGAAGTGATGCACTGAGGTGGATGCGATCGACCACATCGGTCCGTCGTACCCTCCTGCATCCAATGGTCTCATATCTGCATTAGAGTGGTTTGGTTTCGTCCAACCCGACTACCGATTTTCCTGAAAGATAATCAGCAATCTCGGTAAGCCACTATTCTTCCTCTGTCGAACTCAGATACTTGATCAAAAGCTGATCGCTGTTTTCTACGAGACATAACTGATCGTTTTTTGAAAAAAACCACAAGGAAAACACAATTGCCGAACTTGAAATCGTCGAAATCTCCAAGCGTTAAATACCGCTTTGAGTAGGCGCCACAGGCGTGCGTGATCTGTGTCTGCGCTGAAATTCTAATCATTTGCATAGCTCACCTCTGTTAATGTATGTTGTAAATTTCATGTTATTTGCGTGCTTCCTTCAGGGTGTTGCATTTACGGTGGCCAGCAGTGTATATACATATATCAAAATGTTTGCTTGAAAAACTGAAGATGAGGGGTAAAAAGTGTTACAGTATGTATAGATTGTTTATATAAAAAGATACTTCAATCCGGTGATTGTTAAAAATGCATGCTTTTATTTTTGTAATAGAATTTTTTTAAGAATATGGTAAAGAAACGTGTTATATTTGAATGTTGATGCTGTTGGTGTGTGTTTCATCCTGGGATACATATGAAAGACGAGAGATATATTAACAGAAATGTACAGTACAATCTCAGAAGAATATAGACTTAATTATACAAACGATGGTCCCAGAATGGAACAGAAGGCGTGCACTGCTTTCCATTCGAGACGAGAGTCCATTTCAGGTGAAAGTCCGACTTCCTTTCCCGAAGATACATCCATGCCTTATTCGGGATTCGAACCCGAACCCACTCAATTATAAGCCGAGAGTCAATAACCACGATACTGGGTGGGGTAGCTTATATTTTGCTGCTTTGGTCCCAACAAAATACCGGCAATTATTATAACGTTTTACTAAATAAAGTAATTTTTTTATTTGTATATCTTATGAACTCATAGATCCTGCTATATTTAAAGAAAGAAGAAAGTTATACTAAAGAATGCTTTTTGAGACTCAATGTTTCAAGGTTATTCAAACTACTACACAGTAACATCTTAAGTCTTCTTGAAGCCTTGGGACCCTCTACAAAAGATGGCCTCAAAAACAACACTTAAGTTAATAGTATACAACACACATTGTTAAATACGGGCCCAAGCGGTAACCCGTAACAAATAAATGTGCGTGACTCACAATCTCAAAAAAAAACATAGTCACAAACTGACTTCACCACGCGAATGCCGCTTTTCGACTAAGTGAGTAACGATATTACATCAAGGGTGTCAAACTCAAAGGTTGACTTGGGCCAAATAAACAAGATTTAACTTAAGGTGGGCCGCAAAGAAAAGCAAAATTTATAGAAACGTAGATTTATTTCGAATAATACATTATAATAAACATATATAAAAGACCAAGAACAATTTAATATGTACGTCCTGACTCTTGACATCTCTTCTATGTAAATATCTTTCCTAATTCGGGAGAAACGTATAGTTTTCGATATCACTTATTTTGGGCCAATATATTGACTGGGCCACAAAAATGCATGCTGCCCGAGGGCAGAGAGTTTGACACACCTATAGTACATGATGGCAGGCCCAGGCCTAGACAAGGACAATGAACATGACACAATAATGAAGACTTTCCATTGGTGCCAGTTGACATACAATTAAAAAATCTCAGTTTTTAGGAGAATATGTCCGGAAATAACATCTTACGATTAAAATCATTCGATTATAATCCTATTGAGGACGAATTGAGAACAAGACGAGCAACCCCCCGTCCCCCTCGTTGAGACCGAGGCTCTGGTTTCGGGCCCTGTTGACCCGTCCATGCTTCCTTGTTTGGTCACTGAAGAATAAATATAAATCAGGTATTTATAAAATTATATATTCCAAATATTTTTCAATAAACAAATGTAGTCCTAGTAACAATTTGCTGATCTTTTGAAATTTATAATATTATTTGAGAAAATTATTAGTAACAACATACCTATTTGTAAAATTGTAGAAACGAGAAAAACAGTTTTGAATGGCCCATTTATAAAATATTTTCTCCCTAGACCCCTTTTTAGCTGCAAAATATTATTTAAAAAAGCAGAAAATTGTGTTTACTTTTATTAGAATCTCTCTCTCAGTACATTCAGCAATAATGTCCTTTTTTTATTTTGTTCTTTCATTCTCCTATTTCCAAATACAATCACGAAAACATGTTGAAAATATCTTCTCTGAACTGCATTTTACCACTTTCCATTTCATTGTAAGAAAAACTATAATATATTCGAGGACTTCAGAAGAAAAAGAACATACGATCATATACTTTTAGATATGAATAGTAAGATGCATGTGTGTTTCGAATCTTCTCGAATGAGTTTCAGAAAGTGTCCCTAGTAAAAATGCTTTTTAAAAGCATGTTTGGATAGATAGTAGAAATTTCATACATTCATGTGTTACATACGAACAGGACAGCATATATATATATATATATTAATATTTCTTTCGCTTGTATTTTTGAATATAAAAATACAAGTTGAGAAATTTATTTTTATCTAGTTTCTTGTAATCGCTAACTTATTTATGTATTATATTGGCTGGAAACTACAGTTTTATTGAACACCCACGGATAACATTTTTAAATGCTTCATTTTTTTTCACACAACAGAATATATATTTTTTTTAAAAAAAGCAGGAAAGGTTCTTTATTATTTATTTATACATCTGTTTTATTTTAGTATTAGAATTTGTTAGGTAAGCACGTTTTTATGAAATTTAAAAAATACAGACTATAAGATTTTTTGGTCTAAAAATATTAACTTTATTTTGAGAATAAAAAGTAATTCTGTGTTTGTTTTCAATTTTCCAAGTTAAAGAAAGATGTATTTGAGGATGATGTTGTCAGGAGAAAGCTAATACTATGTAACTAGCATATATACTATGGGAGGAAATAAACTATTCTTATCATTCAAATTCTTTCAAAGACTTTCCATATATGTCAGATGTAGATATCTAAAATCTGTACATATATTACAGGATACTAAAAAATGTAAGATATTTACGATACGTCATACATTTAAAAAGTTTGAAGTTTTATACATTGATTTTATAATTAAGTTGCCGTTACTCACCCACTTCGCTGGGTATTTCATGATGCTATTGATTAAATATTGTTTTTAAGTTAGTCATATTTAAGTCTCAGTATTAAATTTTAGACAGTATTCAAAATCATTCTTATAGTCCTACTTTATTGATTTCAAAACGACAGAAGTTGAGTTTCTAAAGCAGAAGTATATTTATCTGTAGACCCCGGAGTTGATTTCAGCAAAACTTCTTATCGAATCTCTACTCAACCAAAGAAACATGCTTATCAAATTTCAGGTCTGTAGGTCTAACACGGGAAAGGTCTAAATTTGTAAAACGAGAAATTGTATCTCTAACTCAGGAGTGGCCAGCCTATTTGGGAAGTGTGCCACTTTCAAATAAAAAATAGCTATGCGTACCACTTCCAACTTTTAGAAAAATTGTTACTTATGCAATTTTTACGCAAAAAAAAATCATTTTTTTTTGCAAGTCTAATTAGTGAAAATTTAAAAATTATATAATAAATGAGACCAAAGCACAAATTTAGGTTTTATTGTTAATCAGTTAAATTAGTTTTGAACGATATATTGAATTTGTAACGTTGATAATGAACAAAATTTGTTCACAAACTTATGTTGATTCAAACCTACAACAATATCTTCCAGCCAAATTGTGTAAATTTGAAAAATTGCTTGTTAGTACAAATTTTCAAAATTCAATATAATTTTTTATGTTTGCTTTTCAGTATAGTATGGAGCTGTGGACAATATTTTCGATTTGGCCTTTCACAATGAAATTAAAAAAGGATTTGTGAAAAGATCTACTTTTTTATCATTTTGAAAATCATCAAACCTAGCTCTGAAAGAATCCTGCAAAAATGGATATTAAATTTTAAATCCATCACAGCTCAGAGCATTATTGACTTTGGTAGATTGTTCCTGAATAAATATCAAATGTGTTAATTTTTTTCTCAAAAAACAAGACAAAAAAGCAAAAGTTTGTGATTAAAATAAGATATATATGAGCAACCAGGGAAGGAAAAATACAAACTTTACTCTGTAATTTTCAATTTAAATTATTTTAATGTCCCATAATATCGGTAAAAAAAATTAGATCATATAGTCTAACTTCATTCTAGAATAGCAAGTACTTACTGGGTTGTTCATGGTTTTCTCTCTCTTCCAGATATTTAAATATATATATATATAGTAACATAAAATGAAAGAAATACATGGCATAATAAAGTTGATAATACAAAATTATAATCACTAACAAAGCTAGAAGATATAAACCAGATTTCAAGAAACACAACTTTAAAAATGATGGAAAAGTCTATTGTAGAAGAATTAACTAAGCGTATGTATAACATGGAACAGAATTAGAACTTTAAAATGTAAGAAACCAAAAGAGTCAATAGACTAAAATGAAGACCTATTATGATTTCTAAAGCTGTTGCTGAATTAGGACCAGCAAAATTGGGGTCAAATATATTTTATGGATCCAAGCTTCCCCTGTTCAGCAGAATATATATATATATAAGCTTCCTCAAATTCCAAATTCTCGCGGGTGAAAAAAGCTTTGGAAAACCAACTCTCACAACAATGCAGGTGCATTCTCAACACGATTGCCACATTGTGGCACGCGTGCCGTGGGTTGGCCACCCCTGCTCTAACTCCACCACAATTCCCTTAGGTGTCGATTTTCTTATCATTCTACACAACAAACAAAAAAGTGCCTGTGAAATCTGTATTTTAATAGTACCAGAAATCTGATAATGACTGAGTAAGTGAATGAGGGATAATTAGCTTTTCACCTATATATATATATATATAGATCTACCGATATCATTTTACCTACATGTTGGCTCTCATGCAACCCACTTTGACGGAGAAGTCGGGGCCATCCATTTAGCCCTTCTGCAGCTTTTTGCCTGTCTCTCCCCTCCTGTGGGATAAGGGGACGCGAGCATATTGAAAAGTCGAAAACAAAAGAGTTATTTTAAAAAATTACTAACTTACTAAAGGTAAACAAACAAAATACAATCTGACATAATAAAAAATAAAATGCACATTTACACTGATACACCCTTATAAATGCATCAGTATTGCACAATGTATTTTATAATTAATTTAACCACACTAAGTTAAGGACAAGTTTAATAATTACCAGTGACTCCATGGCCATGTTATATATAAAATTATATACAAAAATTAACATTTATATTTTAATTTTTATATTACGGTTTATTGTTAATCCCTTATCTGCCAATTGAAAGTTACGCCATTCGCTCCCCAATGCCACCGCTTTCCACGTACGCGTGCGTATGCGATGTATTGGTGAAGGGGTAGGAATAAATAAGCAAATCCTCTGAAATAAATAAATCCTTCGCACACACACTGTTAGGTTCCTTTTATTGCATTCCAAAGCCTTCGAAGTAATATTATGGATAACAGTGCACAGAAAAAATGGTACATCGGAAATACGTACACATACGTCCGGGGAAAATAACTCTTTGGGTTTAAGTCGTGCTGTAGTTAGCGTCAAAGTATAGTACTATTGAATTCAATACAGTGTTATTGTATTGAAAGGGGCGCGATGAAAATTATGATTGTATATTGGGTCGCAAACATTGAAAGTTTGAGAAGCACTATGCTAAACAAAATTTAAACTAAAGTTACTTTCCAGTGTGTCCCATCCCATTGTGATCTTTGGGAAAGCAGATGGTGGACCTCTTGGTAAAAAGAAGCACGAGTATTCTCCAAAAGTCTTCCTAAGACCTGAAACGTGTTTATATCCCTTTTACCCTGTGACCCAGCTAAAGGAGTGGAAGGAACTAAAGGATCATACGACATGGTGAATTCCAATTATTTTATTTATCACTATAAACAACTCAAATACAAATAACGATATAAATAAGATAATTCAATTCAGTAATAGAGCGAGAGAGAGAGACGAGATTCACGTTTGGGGAGAATATATTCAATAATGCCGCTCATCCTTTAATATTACTTTACACAGAGCTTACATATTTAATATGTTCGCACAATTAGTTTAAAACTCTAAACATCAACTTAATTTAAGGTAACAGTACCTGTACTTATGTAGTCTTCTATTTAATCCAAGTTGACTTTAACACTTCTTGGTTTGCTAAACTTATCACTTTCTTGTTATCTAAACTTCTGACTTTCTCACTTTTTGTTTACGTACACATTTCACTGTCAATTCACTAAATATTCATTACTCAATCCACTTATAATCTAATCACAATTCACTAACTCTCAAACTCGCGAAGTAGGAATATATATATTAAACTTAATTTGTATATCACGTTTTCTTCTTTTAGGAGAAGATAGGTTAAAATTGCAAGCCCAAAAGAAATTAGTTGAAGGTCACGTATAGATCCGTTACAGACCTAACTCTTCACTCTGCTATGCTCGGGATTAATGAGATCTATAAAAAAAACGCTTTCGTAGTGTAGCTGCCAGTGCTTCTAAAAATAAACCTTGAAGGGTGCTATTAAAACCTGAATGGGTCTCGGACTCTCTTCGTGCTACCACTGTAGTTGAGTTTAGACTATTGATTGGACATGACTGCCTTTGTATTCGTTTGTTTCGTTTTAATTTTACTGTCTCACCTCTATGTGTTTTATGTGATTATGGGAAAGTCATTTACCCTGCTGATTAGGACGAGTGTTCTGTACTTAGGAATTTAGACTGCTTTGTAAGAGAGTATTGGAGAGTTCTGTGCCGAAAGACCTAATAGTCAATGGCCAGCACTTGATAACTATATATATAGAGAGATTAATAATTTACTAAAATGTTTCTTTATATCCTTATGTAGTATTTTGTAGAAATGCATTACTGAATGAAAAAGTATTCTGAAAGTTTCCTTTAAAATGTTTATGCGTATAGTACCATAAGAAAACTTTTATCGATTATTTTGCTGCTTATACAAGCATCTAGCAACACCCAGGAATTTAATTATTTATGTACTTATTTTATCGTCAGAAAAATAAATAAATAAATTTTTAATGGGAGAATTTTATGTTTTCGTCGTTATTCTAAAAAAATGAATTTCTACCAACTGGTTAAATGGTCAATACGGAATAATATTTTAAGTTTTTTATGTCATTTGTGTATGGAGAAGCGTTCCAAATAACCTGAATTGTCATGAGATACGAGTTGTGTACCTCAATAACGCGGCTTCTCACAAAGTCAATATTATTCCTGAATTTTTATGAAACCATTTAACACATACAGTTTCACAAGTTTCGTACTCACAACATATGGCACGGCATTATTCGCTTCTTATTTCCGGACGGTGGAATCTTACACATTCGAATGAAATGAATCAAGTATTTTGATGCTTTTCTTGGTTTCTTAATGAAATATACAATACTATTTATAAATTTGTTGGTTTTAAATTGCTCCCCGAGGCTTAGAGCCACACACAACGTGTATCTTTTTTCTTCTCTCGTTTCTTAAGTTTCAGTTTTAGCTCTTGTTTCAGTTTTTATTTTACTCGTTTCCATCGACGAAAGAGAATTTATTTTTGTCGAGATATCTTACATTGGTTAAAACTGCCTCTTCGTGGTCACTATTTCGAGCCCATTTGTGTAATTAAAGGAACCTCGATACGAATCTTAAAGGGGTTTCCCAAAAAAATGAAATTTATGGCATGTTTGAGGGTAAAAAAAACTGGTAGAAGTGTGTTGAAGTCGGAATACATTGAAGGAGATGTACTAAATTTTTACCAATAAATCGATATCCTTTGTTTTATGACAGCTATCCAGGTACTTTCTATCACAGAACTAGAGCATTCTGAAAGTATTAAATACGAATCTTCAGACTTCTTTTTTTAATTTTGTGTTTTATATTAGAAAATTCTCTGATGCGTGGGGAAAATTTAATAAAATATAAAACTTTTCTGAAATCTAACTTTATCTAAATTTTTTCTGATATCTCATCGGAACCAAATTCTCAAAACTATCTTAATGATTTTAACTCAAAAAGATTCATGTTCTTTTAATTAACAATTAGAATGTAAGTAAAAAAAAAAATTCTACAATCCCAACAAGAATAGCTGTAGAACTAAGCCTTATTTCAAAAATAGCCTAAGCAGGGAAACCCCAATAAAATTAAGTTTTCCTCTTTTTTTCAATTCCTACTATTAGCTCACACTCTTTATATATTTATGTATTTATCTTTTTCAAATTTTCAATCGTTAAGAAAATGCTCTCTATTTATCTGAACAAGTTCAAATAATTTTTTTAAATTTCTACTGGATAACACTTGATGTTAATACAGTTTTTTCAAAAATTTATTCATTAATTAAATTTAATTTAATTAATTACCAATATTCAATGCCAACTTAGATTCGTCTCCATTGTTATAACTTTGTAACTGTTAAACAATGACAAAACTTGGCGTCAAAAACCGGTTTTTTAGCCAAATTAGCCAATCCGGATATGCATTGTCACGACAATGCAGACAAACCGTGTTCTTTTTTTTCAGTTCCTACTATTAGTTCACTCTCTCCCTACATATATATATATATATATTGTTCAAGTTTTCAATAGTTAATAAAGTACTTTCTTTTCATCGATTCAAAGTAGGAATTGAGTTAAAAAAAAATTTATATTTCTTGTTTTCCTTTAATGCAAACAACTTCAACTAACCGTGTTCTTTAAATTCTCTCTTTACAAACACTTTAAGCTGGATTACATGTCTTCAATTAGAAAGGTAAAAAAAATTATAAATGAAATAAATGTATACATTTTAATATATGTGCATGGTTATTGGTATTTTCCTATTTTTATCATAATCCGCGAATAATTCATCTACCATTAAACCTGTTAAGCTATATTTTTACAACATACAAATTACACACACATATTGAAAATATAATTAAAATTATATTGAAAGTATAATGCTTATATTGTTATGTTAAATGTATTGTTATTTTGTTAATGTTCTTTGTTATCTCCTAAAGAGAATTGCAAGAAAAAAATTAATAACAAAAAATATTCACATTTCGCGTTATAGAAAGCCAGCATACTAGTATTTAACATTTTTCGTTACAAAAACTATAAGAATGAACTTTCTTAATTCTCTTTAAATTTAATTGTTAAAAAATGTGACATGAAAGCAAATTAACAGTTTTCACCCAGTAAATATGTAATACAATGAGTTATACCAAAAAAAGCACTTAAAAACTAAATTAAACTGAATATTTCTAATAAAACTGGAATCTTTACTCGAAAATTACTGCTCTGTGTATGTTAATGAGGATTTTTATGAAGGCATAATTTAGATCAAGCATTCTACACAGACCGGTTTTTACCTGAAATGCTAAAGATCATGGAATAAGAAAAGATTAGATTTTTTTATTATTATTTCCACTTTCAGCCCAAATGGTTCATTGGTAATGCATTCTGTATTTTAAATCGATTCCGGAAAATATCACCTAAGTGACAATTGCAATACATTACATACTTTAGTACCCCTCATACTAAAAAAATGAAAAATCCTGAATACTTTTCGAATATATTTTTAATCGCTCAATAATAAATAAAATAGATTTTTTTTTGTTAAAAATAAGTAAAAATAACATTGTTTTCCTCGCTTTTATAAAATAAGTACCACTTTTTTTTTCAAGATAACCCTAAAAAATATTTGAGAATTACTATTATTCCTAGTTCTATCATCCCAGAGTGCCATTGTTCTGCCATTATATTCCATACAAAGCTTATGAGAGCAGCATTATCTGCAAGGAACAATAAGAATGAAGAAATAGGGGTATAGCAGAGATAATGAGAGCTGGGCTATCAGATGAAGCTTGTCAACTTAAGGTGGTGCTTGGGAACAGGAGACACTTAATATGTATCAGAGAACAAATTGCCAGAACAATAAGAGGATTATTATAAATACATGAGAGAGAAGTTGGTTAATGTTCTACGTCTGCAAGTTTCTATGTTAAAGGTACAGAAAATAATGAATGGACCTATCGATAAAATTATCTGATCTATTCATAAAATATTATATCAATAATTAACATTCTATAAAACGACTACTGTTTATAAAAATTATTATTCATTAAAGGAAATATTTTTAAAAAATGCCTTTTATATATGAATATAAATCTTAGATAGATCTGAATCTGCTTTCATTTATTTCCTCAGTTTCTTTATTCTTATATGCCGACTGGGTGGAGTAGTTGGCTAGACACTAGTCTTGCTTGCCGAAGTTTACGGGCTTCACCCCGGCCCTAATCGGTGGATTTTAACGATGTAGAAAATCGGCAACGTCCATGTCTTATGTTTATGTGGCATGTTAAAGATTCATAGAGTGCCTGTTTGGCTTGGGTTCTCTCGGCGAAATAAAATTCCTAGTACTGTTTCGCATTGTAAGAACTCCGGTTTCTTCCTCTGGAGACGTCAAAATTATACCCTGGCAATCAGTATCCACCCATATGGTGGATACTAATTGCCAACGAGAAATGTACTAGGTCTGCAATGGTAATTTCCAATTCGCAGCCCCATTTGAAAGAGAGAAAAAACATTCTTATAATTGTTGGCGAGGAAAACTAATAGAAAATGTTTAAGTATAATCATGTTTCTGGATTAAATGTATTAGCAGTCTTTATATTTAATGTATTTCTAATGTGTTTCTTCTGATTTCTTAAGCGAAGTTTATTAATTACCTGAAAGAAGAAGATAAAAAAAATTATCTTGCTATAAAAATTATCCTTCATATTTATTATATTAGTTTCCTCGATATTTGTTATATTGGTTTTGATTTAAAGCTTATCATGTTATTGTCTGGGTGCTCTTACGTTAAAGAAGGTTTTAGTATACATAAGAATGTACGTTTCGTCTATCAGTGATAGTTTTTTAAGATTGATAATATTTATGAGTAAGTCATAAATATTTCCATACACATTAAGCATTTTTATGCAACAAATAATGATAACAGTGTAAAATATATCACACCGCTTTGTACAAATACACATAGATATTAGAAAAGGCTATAAAGTAAGCTCAGTTCCATTGACTAAGCATATTAAATTTTCCATGAATTTCAAAAATATAAAAAATAATACGCAAAATAATATTTTTGAAAACGTAAGAATGCTGCACATATTTAAAAGGTTTTATATGAACTAATCTAATTTTGTATAGGATAATAATAGAAATAGGTTATAATGTGTAGGATATGGGAATGGAATAGTAATATTTTTGAAAACGTAAGAATGCTGCACATATTTAAAAAGTTATATATGACAGAATGTAACTTTCGCAGTGGAAATGGAAAAGGATTAATGTTTAAAATAACAGTTGTGTATGGATTATTTTCAATCAAAAACGGCATGCAAACTATTTTAAAAAATAATAGCATTTAATATGAAGTTCCAAAAAAAATTAAATTGCACATGAAAAATATATAAATTTTCAATATTTCAAAAGAAATATCAAATATAGCAATACGAAGATTTCACATTGAATCAGAAAATGTATTCCGATAAGATCTGGTCTGGAATTTATTCAATATAAAAAATTACGTTGAAAAAGTAGCAATCAATGGCAAAATAGTATTGTCTTACATTTAAAAAGTATTGTCTTACACATATTGCAAAATAGTATTGTCTTACACATATTTTTTCATGAAACATCACTTCGCTTGCTTTACATGGAAGCTTTTAAACTGAACGTTAAATTTAAACATTTTTTTTTACCAACAATACATGTCACAACATGACAACAGAATTGAACGAAATTTGTCTTGCATTTTCACTACTACATAACATACTTAGTTGCATATAAGGATGTAGTACAGCAGACAAGAGTGTTATCAATTCAAATGAAACATGGACTATAATAGATAGAACAATCTAAACCGCCACGGTAATTATTATATGACAATAAATTTGAAATGAAAATTTGCCGAAAGCTAATTCCTGATGGATATCACTCGATAGTGTAAGAGCAGTCTGATTTCTGCCAAACTGCGTTGAAGGATCTAATTTTGAATGTGCAGATACAATACAATCTGATATTATTATTTGATTTAAATTGACATTTAATGGGAAACAAGTAGCTTTTGGAGGATTATTCTTTACATTTTATGCATGTTTGTTCATCTATGTATCCCATGACCTTATGTTACTTATAAGTATATATATCCTTTTATACTTAAAATAATTACCAGTAATATTAAATAACGTATTTCAAAGAACAGTATGGCTTTTTACAAAAGTATGATAATAACCAAAACATTTTAATTTAAATTACCTTATTTTCATTTTATTTATTTATTTTTTATCTATTGCTTTTTTTCAAAATCTTTAACCAACCTTCTTTTAAATAAAGATTATCTTTCCCCTTAATTTCTTCGAAACATGCTTAAGCAAAACTCGTATACTGAATACAGAGGGAATGGATAATCATGTACTACAATTTCCATTAATCGTATAAAACAAAGCAATAGATAGAAATATATCAAGATACTATAGATTGAAATAAGATAGCCACAGTAATATAACAGCAAATTCTTAGCTATATGATCTAAGATAGTTACACACAATTTTAGACACAGCCAACATTCACCTATATTTGCCTATATAACTGGGCTGGAAGGAAGAGAAAACATTTTAAGAGCTATATATACATGGCAGAAATAATATTGGCAGGAAAAAAGGGATATATCAGTTCCCAAAATGTGAAATTTTATCTATAAATATACTCATTTTTTAAGTCAAAAATTAATACTAATCCATATTGAGTAATGATATTTTTTTGAAAAACGAAAAAATTAAGATCTATCTAACGACTATTTTTCAGTCTAAAAATTTTAACTTTGTTGTATTATTTCTTCCCAAGAAATTATTTTTGAATTCAAAATGTAAAACTTGTTAAAAGCTGTATTATTGTTAAAAATTCCATCTAGTAAATTTATACGCCGTAAAAGAAATTTTATATCAGATCAAATTTTGCTTTATTTATTTATTTTTTGTTTCGGGAAGAAGAATAATTTTCCACGAGCTCCTATAATAACAATCGCTCAGCGTTAATAAAAACCCATCGTAGTGTTATCACGACCCCCTAGGAGGGCACGCCCCACAGTTTGGGAAACGCTGCATTATTAGGAAATTTATTCGAGGATATAAATCATTTCACATCAAAAAATGAAAATACATTCATGAAATAAAAATTGTGTTTTCCTTAATTATTGTTTATTTTCATTCATATATTTTGAATTGAATTTGTAAATTTATGAGCCACATGTTTTAGAATTATTTTTCCTTTTAAATTATTGGCATTATTATAGAAAGGTATTTAAATGTACGTTTTTAAATATAGAATCTTATCTTATTTAACGTCATAATGCATCATCATATGTATTTTTTACAAACATAAAAATATATGGAAATTTTATGTATTTATAGAAGCAATAAAAATATTGCCGCCTGTCCGGTATAGTGGTTAGTGACGCTGACTGCGGTGTCGTAGGGCCTGGGTTCGATTCCCGAAGAAGGCATGGATTTTTGTAAATGTATAGTGCCTTCGTGGCCTGTGGGTACTCTAAATAGCCTTCGAGCTGCAAATCCTCTCTTGGGGTTGGTGGGAGGCCCTTGACAACCCCCAGGGTATTCTCCCTCAAAACTGAGGAGGAACCGAGCAAAATCGTACTTCACCTGCATGGTGCTCAATGCTTAGGCTAACGACAGGCGTAAAAATCTAGCCCCTAGCCACGATGGATTTCGTGGACCTTGATCTGATGTTATGTTGTAGTTGTTACTGCATAAGTAACAACTACAACATAAAAAATATTTAATACATAACGAATTTATAAATATAGTTCAATTTTGCTATGCTATTTGGCTATTTTCATCAAACAATATCTTAGTTCTTATATTTTACTAATTGTATATAGTGTGTGCTACTAATTGTATATAGTGTGTGCTACTAATTGTATATAGTGTGTGCTACTAATTGTATATAGTGTTACATAGATCAATATAAACTTGTAACACAACCTGATATAAATTATTTACACTATTTTAAATATGTATTACACAAAATTCGTAACAATATTATAGAAGCTATGAAGTTAAAAAAAGACATTTACTTGAAAAAAATTTGTAAATCTCTTCCGATCATAAACGTTACTACCAAATCGTCTATAAATTGACAGAAATATAGAAAGTAGGAAATAACTGGTTACCTCTATTAGTGCCTGAATTTTATTCGCATAGGTACCTTGAGAACTAAAGGATATTCTCATAGGAAAATTTCAGAGATTGCACTACATTTCAGATAATTAAACATTTACTCGCACTCTTAAATATGATTAATAAAAAGTAAATTATTGTGAATACCTGCTTATAATCGTTTCGTGTCAGATTTAATGGTTTCTCAATCCATGCTGCCTTCAGATCCACCTCCGCCCCCTCACCTCCCCATGTGGAAACCCTAACAATCAGTGAGATCTCTTCCTCAACTAGCATGAGGTAATAGTGCTACGAAAAAATTCGAAATAATCAATACTGCAAAACCAAGATTATATCAGTAGTTTTATTAATTTAAAAGAAGCGGCTAGTTTTGGGGAAGAAACTGCTTTTCAAGATGGGACCTTATACTCCCCCTCCCACACACAACTTTCTGTCCGGGAGTCTTCTATTGCTTTACACATGTATGTGTAAAGCAATAGAAGATAATATGCTGCCTGCTTATCAGATTAGCAGTAGAGATAATTAAAGTGCAGAATGTAAAGAAGAAGAGGTAATTTTTAACTTCTCTCCTTTCTGGAAAAATGTGTTTGATCAAATGTTTATTTTTTAGATTTTAGATTGCATACTTTATAGATTTTGTCAAACACTCCTTGTTAAGGTTAAGATTCTGAAATGAGACAATTCTTACTTAAAACTTGAATTTTCTGTTGTACAACACAATTAGCTGTGACATTTTTTTCACTATAAAAATGCATTTAAGAGGGGAGAATTGTTGTTTCGAGGAATATTATGGTTCTTTTATAAGCTTTTTCTGTTCTCGTATTCATAAAAGAAGAAGGGAAAAAAGACTAGCTCTAAAAGTAAAAAATAAACTACGTAAATAATAGTTTAGCTTTTACTAGTGCATTTATTGAAATTTTAAGCTACATGTCAGCTGCAATGAATTAAATGTTAATCAGATTGTGTTTTTGTTGTAACTAAATGAATAACTTATTGGAGATCATGCTACGAGACAATTTTTTACAATAAACTTAAATGTTTCAGAAAGGTAATTGAAGATAAGAAGAAAATTACTTCTTTTAAAATACATTTTTTTAGATATCAATGGAAGAATCTACATTAAATCACTTGATGACGCTCACACATTTTCCACATAATTTACTTAAGTAGTATTTAAAACTTTTCTCGAAATAAAAATATTTTAATACACACGCATGTATTAAAAATTATTTAATATACTCATTTATTTTTATTATTAACCAAATAAGTTGCAGTTTATTAATCTTTTAACATTATTTTGAAGATAATTACATTTACCACAAATGACTTCCATAACCATAATTCAATATAAAAAAGAGATTCAAAAGGTCTAAAGAAAATTATTGTGCTATGTGTATTTTTTAAAAAATTAAGATTAATCTTGACTTAGACTATTTTTTATTTGAATATAATTTCATCAATTTATGTGAAAAATAATTTCTGCATAAAGGTTCGATAAGAAAAGAGGATTAACTAGTATTTCATAAATATCAAAATTGCATATGATTAATTTCAAAACATTTTGTAGGAACTATTAACAAGTGAAATATACTTCAAAACACGAAACTTTCGATGTGGCCCAGTAATGTATATTGTAAAAAAAACTTTAATTAGTTTAATACTTTTAACCATGATTTAATCAATTTAAGAAAAGATTTAACTGAATGTTTGTCTCTAAAAACATTTTAATTGTATTAGTAATATTAAAATACTATATAAGTAACATGATTTTAAAAATGCATAAACTCGAAGTTTACTTGTTATCTGTATTTTCATTGAAGCGATATTTATATTTGCTTGCTCCCTATTTTTCTCAAATTTCCATAAAATTATTAGGAAAAGATTTAAGATTTTAAAGTCAAAAGATTTATTAGTGAGTTCTGTGTACTTTTATTATTTTACATGCAGTAATTATCAAATATCGATTACTTTTAAAAATAATAATATACAATATTTATGTTATTTTTACACTAAAACGTTGTCGTTAGATATGATCTTTTTATTCTAATGTGGTAGTTTATTCTTTAAATTTGTAGATTTCATTTAAATAATAAAGACTAAAATGTATTTTATTCATCTGGAGTTTACCAATAATATTAATAATATATATATATATATATTTATAATTATTTTGAGAGTAATGTACATATTTCTATATTCAGAAATATTATTATTAATTATACCCAACGCAATAAATTTCTTTTTTCAAAAAAGTCAGATAAAAGTAAAAAAAACCATAAACATTTCACTAAATGTGGCTTAATCCAAAAATACCCAATTAATTTTATTAAAAATTATTTGAATGAAGAAATTTAGAATAGTAAGGATTAAAGTTTCTTAGAATATTAATAGTTTATTATTATGAATTTATCATTTTTTCTAAATAGATAGAGTTACTTATTCAAAGAAAAATGTTATATAAAATATTACTTATTATCTTAGTTTTATTTTAACCGTAGTAATTTTTTAATATTTAAATACATTTATAATGCTAGTGTCCCTGAAATAATGGTAGTATTTATACTCACTATTTAATTATTGTACTTCAATTTTTTTCATACTTTTGCTAAGTGCTACTGTTCAGACATTCCTATGCTTTGAATGTGTATATAGGTCCAGAATCTGGCAATAACTTGTTTATTGTATTCAGATTTAGCGCGGCCTATGCATTTTTGAATGCAATTTTCAGGTAAGTTATCTTTTTCTTGTAATGGATTTAGATATTCTATTATTTTCAATAGGTTTTTGCTCAGTATTATTAACAGAAAGGGGAAGGTTGGCTGGCCAAAAATCATGGTCGACCCCACTTTTATATAAATTATTTTATGTATAAGAGCTTTCTAAGTCCGCAATGTTTACAATATATTGTAGCATCCATATATTTATATATTTTAAATTCTATTAGTTTTATAATTTCTACTTTATCCTTTCTAAAATCTAATGTAAGGTTTCTTCTTGCAATTTCGGTTTTGTTCAGTTTTGATGATTATTGTTTATTCATCTCTCTATAATAGAGAATTTTAACTGTGTGTGGGGGTGGAGGGGTGCGTGCGTGCGTGTGTGTGTGTGTGGTATAATAAATTGAAAAAACAGCAATACTTAACTATCAACTTACAAATTTAGAAGATAGAAACCAGATTTTAAGACACATAACTATAAAAAAATGGTGGAAATGTACATTGAACAAGATTTAAATAAACGAATGTATAGCAAGAAACAGAGTTAGAACTTTAAAATGGAAGAAACCAAAAGAGTCAAGGGACTAAAATGGAGACCTATTATGATTTCTAAAGCTGTTGCTGAATTAGGGCCAGCAAATTAGGGTTAAATATACTTTACGGATCCACCTTCCCCGTACAGCAGAAATTTTCGACATAATAGAAAAACAGAGCCATATTGAATGTTACGACTGAAACTAACACACGTGTGTTTTGCAACAGACAGAAAAATAAAATTAAAGTAAATTAAATTATGAAATAAAGGATATATATATATATATATAGATTTACACGCATTCCCTTCGGAAAGTAATTGATACTAAAATGGATTTTATTATTTAACGAAAGAGTAATGTATTAAAATATATTTTAAAAATCAAGTACTTAACACAACATTTCTTTATAAGTGTTTCTTATTGTAGTGTATCAACAAATAGATATATTTGCAAATATAATTTAATTTGCCTGTGCATAAAAGCTGACGAAATAAATACAATTCAATTATAGACCAAAGAAAAGTTGAGGCAAAGTAAATCAGTTCATTTATTAGTAAACTTGTTTCCATATACCTGATTATTATCATACCAATACAAAGAAATGGAGGTAGTTACTTAAATTTTAAAAAAAATTATCTGAGATTTCCATTTAGTTAAGAATACACTTATTAAACTCTTAAGAGCTTTTTATCCTTAGGGAGAAATGACTGATATCCATGATATATTACCATTAATTTTTTAAGGAAATCTCTTTTCCTTTACTTATATTCTCTTTAAAGTAAATAGAAAAAAAAGAAAGTATAGTTTTCCATAAAAAAACTATCTTCACGCTTGTTTGCTTTTATATTGTGAATGTAATAAATTTTCTATTACCTTTTAAGACGCAAAAAATTTATGCAAAGGCATACAAATGCATGGAAGAGGGTATTAAGAATATCTTACAATGAGATGCATTACATTTCTCATTTTAATCGGAAAAAGTACTCTCAATTTTTTCTTCGTTCAAAAAACGTTCTATTTTTCATCTTAAATGTATTTTATTAATTGAAATAAACTCATCATATACAGCTTTTTTGAGATATTCATTATAAATAAAATTGGAATTATAAGTAAAAAAATATATATTTTTGACACAGATATTTTGAATTTAAAATATGTGCCTTCTTTTTTTAATTATGGTATCCAACAACTTGCGACAGCTTTTTTTTTCAAAAAACGGAGTTATGGGGATTTTTTGTGGTTTATAGATTTTTTTTAATACATTTTAAGAAAAATATGCTGAAAATAAGAAGACAAAAAGAAATTATTATTACAAAAATGGGAAAAAAACTTTTAAAAATTTACAAAAAATAACATAAACGCGGTTCATTTTGTACTAAAATCTTCTGAACAAATTTTCAATTTTTCATTTCTGATGTGTTGTTATGTAATTCATTTTTGAAATGGCATTCAGGATAAGACATATTTTAATTTTTACAAACACTAGAGGAATTTATCTTAGTTATTATATAAAACTGCATAAAATAACAGTGATTATATTCACAAAAGGGACTAAATTTTGTAGTAAAACAGTGATTGATAAATCTGAAGGTTAAAACGCTTCTACTATAATACAGAATCTACACAAAAAGTTTCAGTTAACTATTTTTAAAACGTTTTTCACAATCGCTTTCCCTGTTTGAGGATTTTCAAAAAAATATATTTCGAGTAAAACGCGTTTGAAAGTATGACCTCTTGCTTAAAATAATGGCATCTGTTTTTACTAAAACACTTGTAGTTTTTGTTCTAGTGAACGGAAATTAATGAACTTGGTATTTTTATAAAGCTAATATGATGATCTATAAAATAAAGTCATAAAAAAATTTAAAATTTTTTCAAAATGTACAATTTTAGAGTATATATATAGTCAGATACCTTAATTATTGAGTAAGAATGAAGTTATATATATTTGGGTTATTTTAAGAAAGGTGATTCGTGGGAGTTGCCCATTCTGAGGAGATATTGGAGCTTTGTTCAGTCACGTTATTGGAATTTGTGTGGCCTAAAGATATTTTTCGACATTAAAGCATCAATCTGGAGATCAATTGCCCGGAGAAGGGCACAAAAGAAAAAAAAGCTACTGAGGAAAGCCCAGACCCACAAAGGGCTGCCATGCTGATGATGATGATGATGAAAGCAACAATCCGAATTTACCATAGCATTCTGACTATCCTGTTCGACGAAATACGGGACAATGATCTCACTGCCTGACGTATTCTATTATATTATTACTATTTTTGAATGAAGAGTATGCGCATGAACTGCGACAATTATTTATAAATGAAACCCACTTCTATCCAATAACCTGCTTGATGCATTGCCCACTTATAAACCTTCAAATACTTCTGCTGCATTTTTTCATGGTGCCTTATAAATAATCTAAATCGAGTGCAATGCAAAATACACTGAAAATTCAGAAGAAAATATAAACTTTTTTAAATAAAAAATATATTATACTTGCATAATCGTCACACATTTCTGCCATACAGTATGCCCAGAACTATGGAGAGCCCAGAATTAATTTTGAAATTTTCAAGCAGATTAGAAAAAGCTATTCAGTGGAATACCATAAATTTTACAGAATGACATAGTGCACAATGTCGTATTCACATAAAAGAAGTTACTTCCTTAATTCAAAGCTATAGAGTACAGTATAAGGTGAAATGCAAATGGTGTATGCAAATGTTGTGTGTTTGTGTAGGAAGACGTATAATATAAAAGCCTCATATCGTTGATCAAGATAAATTACAGATGAGCCTGAGTTTTTAGAGCTTACCACACTTTTAACTTCCCAATTCTGTGTTACTGTATATTTATATGCAAAAGTGTTTCATTCTCAAATATTTTCACTCCTCCAAAAGCTTTCAAATGTATTTTTTTTATCTTTTTTTGACAACCAATCAGAATCTTCCTTGTCAGAGCATTTAATTTTATGATCACTGATCGTTATCAATTTTCGGAATTTTTTGTTGCATTCAGATTGACTAGGCTTTCCCTATACACAATCCTGATTTGTTTGACTATCTTTTCTTTGTGTTTCATCACACTCTTAAAAATTGTATACTAATCCATTCCATTTAATTTAAAGTTTTTCAATAAATATAAAATTAAATTTTAATTATTTTAAGAAACTAGTTAATGTTTCGTAATTCGACAACTTTTAATGAAGTTTAGTGTCAGGCATGACTAAGTATGCTCAGGTATAGATTTCAACGGAAAAAAATAAATCTAACCTGAGTCATACCTGTTCCCGTGCTTAGAAAAATAACTTTGACTAAATAGGGGCGTTCTTTATAGGTGAAATTGTTTTACTAAAACAATAACTCGGTTACTGAAGCTTTGGAAGAATTTCGGTCTTTCAGGTGATTATGAAAGGACATGCTCACTAGCAAGTACTAAAAAACATGATTACGTAATCTGAAATAAAAAAGTCACAAGCAAATCATCCACTAAGAAGCCTTTTGTAGCACAGGTAGTGCTGTAGTGACACATTGTAACAGGTCTATCCGCGAGCCTCCTACTAATTCTCTTGAAGAAAACTGTTTCTTTTAAATGTTGTTCTATCGAGAACTTTCTCTCGAAGAAGGAGGCACGGTTTATGTAATTGAAAGAAAATATTTAAGCATTAACTTTTAAGTACGCGGAGTTAGTGGTTAAGAGTTAACAGTTAGTAGTTAGTCGAGAGTTACTCAACAATTAATTGTTAAATAATGAAACATTGTTAATTGACGATTTAGTCAAGGAGTTAGATTAAATTAATAACGACTAGAGGTTGAATAGTTAAGAACGGAATTACTGTAATTTAGACCGTAGATTACTAAAGCATTCTAAGAGTAAGTGAATTGAATTTTAATTAAATACTAAGCATCCTTTCACAACCGTGCTTTTGCTCTTATACTTAATAGAAGCGTGCATTTCTTTCCCTGTGTTGTTAAAATTAAGTGAAAGAATAATAAATTAGAAATGTCTTGATTATAACTGATCTTCATTCTAACCCTCAAATACCGGTAAACGTGACAGCACGTTTATCGCAACATATGGAAGAGATCAGGATGTCACTTTCATCAACAGCAGCATATTGCACAGAAACTGTTTAACCTCATTATACTGCCTACAAGATTCTTTAAACTTGTAACTGATTTACAGACTGATAAACTTTTGGGTTTCAGTTTCTTGAGCGATCACGTCCGGATCACCAAATGACGTGGCGCGTTCTTATCCGGACAAAAACGCACCACCTCATTTGGTGACCCTAGCTTAACTAAGAAAAGCGAAACCTCAACTGATCTGTCGTGGCGCCATCTACCGCAAAAGAGAGAGAGTGAGCAACTAAAGAAAAAAAATTCGTCAGATAAACATGACGCAAGAGAGCAACCAAGAAAAAAAAATCGTCAGATAAACATGACGCAACTCATCCAACACACAAGAAATTAAACCGCTCCCATTAACAACTATACCGTTCGTTCGCCTAACCAGCTTTCTGGTAGGGAAGTGTGTAGCGATCTAATCTATATAAGCCAGTAACAACCTCCGCACCATGGTGATCCTTTTGGTGTAGTGGTTAAGTTACTCGGCTTCGGACCCAAAGGTCCCGGTTCTGTCCTATAGGATAAAAACGCGCCACCTCACACCAATTGAATGATGATGAACAATGGCGTAAGCAAAGAGGGTGGATAGCAGGTTTAAACCCTCCCATAGATCGACAAATTTTTAATTCTTACGATAGAAATACCCAAGCTTACTTCTATGTGTTTTTAGACTGCAACACAAGCATAAGAGAGGTCAGTGGCGTAACGAATACGCCCGCATCGCGGGGGGCCCAGGGTTCTAAAGGTGCCTCAAAGCATGGCTGCCACCAAGTACCCTTTGTAAAATCCAACTGGGGGGGGGCAGAACCTGACTTTGCAGGAGGGGCCAAATGTTGTCCATTATGCCACTGAGAGAGGTAAATGTATGCCACTGATTATGAAACATTATATAGTTGGAGAATTTGTCCTATTCGATGTGGTATAATTAACACGCACAGTCGCTGCAATAGGAAAACAGAAAATATACATGAACATCTCCGAATTCCGTTTCGTATTTAACAGTATGGTGCAGCTTTACTCTCTCACTAACCTTAGATTCCCAATTTTTCAAAGAAAATGGTTCAGTATATAACGAGGTTTGGGGAGCAGTCGAAAGCGAAGACTAAGGCTTCTGAATTAACTAACTGTTACCCGTTATTATAAACTGATGAAGATTTAACTAGCTGTATGTTACATAATTTCTAGCTGCCCTTATTATTTAATTACATTTTGTTTATTTCACCTTTTGCCTATCGTTATAATTTTTGTAATTATTTCAAGCTGAGACATTTATCTCGAGAAAACTGAATACTTGAAAAATAATTTAGTGACACAAATAAAAATAAATATTATTTCTTATTTCGTCTTATTTGAAGCTGCCTTTTTAAGAGCCCAGGGATTACAACGAATAAAAGAATTAATGTCAAATCTTGGTAAATTTACAAAATAACGGAATCTGCATAACATCTTATTTCATACAAATACTACATCATAGCACATAGAAGTCTAATAAAATGATAATAAATTACAGATTGTAACAATATTTAATCCAGATGTTTAGGATTATAAAAAGAATCTTATCCCGAAACATTTCTTTCTTTTGACAAATACGTCATACATGATTGCAAATAAAAATCTGAAAAGCACAACAGCTTTTATCTATCAATTTTCAGAAAAAAATGGGATAGAAATATTTTTCACTTATCACGCAAATTTACCAGGTTGCGTTTTTTTAATAAAATTAAAAATGATGAATAAATAAAAATCACTTCATTTATACATATATGCTGGGACTTTACTTAAGTACAGTTGCCAGGTTCTCATTTTTCAATTCGAAGGAAATAAAAAGACCGGATTATTTTTCATTAGAATACAAAAACAAGACTTTTTGAAAGGATACAGATACTCTGTTCACTCGATCGTTATTAAGTTCTTATGTTTTTTTTTTTATTTCTTTCCTTACTTGGAAAAAAGAATAAGGCATCCAAATATTAAATTTGTGCAATTCTTTATTCTGTCAAGACATGCGTTAATTCTTGAGTTTTTCTGTTGATGCTCATTTGCATTATTTTTATCCGTTATTATAAGGTTTTACTTTAATGCGTTAACTATTCTAAGCGGTTTTGGAAGAAAATAAAAATTTCCAAACACAAAAAAATTGACTCTGGCTTCAAAAAATAGAATCGTTTTTCTTTTTTAAAGAGTTCTATTGCAATTTGTTTTGCTTTTTATAAAGTTTTTACAGGTTTTTCCTTTTTTCCCCAATTTTGTTGACTTTAAAATAGTTAACGGATTTAGTATTTTTTTTGGAAGTAGTGTGACTGGTAATCCTTTGAAATTATTATGATTAAATTCCAAATCCAGCTTGATAACTTTTTTTAAATCGTGTGTTAAAATATCAAAAGGAATTAACTAAAAACTTTATAGTGAAATTTAAATCACAAAGAAAAATATATGTAAAAACGGCGAAAACTGTTAATAATAAAAAATAGGAAATACATATGTGAAAAATATGAAATTTATAAGTACCTTTGTTCAGATAGTAGCATGTATAATAACTTTTTTTAATGTTTGGTTTAAAAGTTAAGATCATTGCATTGTTTTTATTTCGGCTCTGAGCACTTATTTAGAATTTTTTTCTCACCAAACAACTAAATTAACCAGTATTTAACTGAAAAAATACGAGGGGTGTCCAGAAAAAAAGTACTGTTTCGTTCTACCCCACAGCAGTAGGAGTTCAACCCTTGTGCAGTTGTGTCTCTGGCTGATTGTCATATATATATATATGGGAAATTACACATAGACCACTCTCTAGAGGGCGCTGGCGACGCGAGCCACCAGCGAACTACCGAGGGGAGAGTAAAGGATTAGCGAGCGAAGACTCAACACGCCGGTCGGAGATCCAACACCACAAGAAAAGATTGAGCAACCGGGAACTGGCTGTGTAGGGACCAACAGAAGGCAAGTGACGTGTAGGACACTCATCCATCACCTAAACTCCATAGTGTACCATGGGAAGAATGATGTTACCATAGTGAACTGTTGTGTGACAACTGTACTGTGAATTCAAGACTGAGAAACTGTCATTAAGTAAAAGAAGTGTTTGTCTAAACGTTATCCATAAAATCTATATGTGTTCGTCCATTAGTGTGTAGTCCTGTAACAAATGTCCACCATTAAACGCTAGTTTTAGTAAAAACCAGCATTGCCATTAAAATACTCCTAGAACTCTGTGCCACAACCCCATATATATATAATAGTGACACCATTATATACAACCAGATTGTGTTGTTTTCACTCGTGTTAGTGAGCGTTCTAAATGTTTCAGAAAATTGCCGATCCCGCTGACTGTGAAGTGCGTTCTGTGATCCGTATTTTGAAGGCAAGAAATGTTAATCTAGTTGAAATCAATCGTTAGTGTGTAGAGTGTTTTCGTGAAAATGTACTGAGTGATGGAATGGTGTGAAAGTGGATTCGACAATTTAATGATGGGTGCACCAATGTTAATGACGAATCCCGGAATGGGCGGCCTTCTGCTGTCAATGGTGATTTGGTTGAAAAGTTGAATTAGAAAATTCGTGATAACAGACAGTTCACAATAAGATTGCTATAAGATGAGTCTCAACAAAGAGCTGTTCAATAAAAGCTATCTTCATAGGCGGCATCTTTCAATGAAGCGGGTATAGACAAGAGTTGTTTTCCCTGTATGAAAAATATCTGAACAATGGTGGTAAATATGTAGAAAAATAGTTTCCGGCATATTCTTTCATGTAAAAATACATTTTATTTTGAAAAATATTTTCTTGTCCTAGTTTTTCCAATACGATACTTAGTTTCCGAATATGCCTCCTAAGTAACATCGCTTATTTTATGAACAATATGAATCTAAGAACAAAGAATTTTACGCGTTCCAGATTACTTGAAGCTAATATAGTTAAAATATATTATTATATACTATTTTAATTCAATCTAGTTATTTAAAAATTTTATTTTTCGAAATAAATGTTTTTCATTTTAATGTATACGAGGTGTGGCACAAAAAAACCGAGACTAAGTGTGTCGCTTGAAAAAAGAGTGGAGCTGGCAACAACTGTTTTAGTAACGTCATCTCTCACATCCCTTCTATCCATGTGGCCAGTTTTGACTTCAAACGATCACGCCAGGTGGGAGTACTGCATCATTCAGTGAACACGTGCAACTGCATTCTGCCGGAAAAATGTCTGATGTAAAAAACAAACAGTGAATCAACATCAAGTCTCTTGTGAAACTTAAGAAATCAACCACGGAAACATTGTAATGTTAATGGAGGCTTATAAAGATGAAATTTTGTCTCAAGCACGTGTTTTTGAATGGCATAAGCGGTTTTCAATGAGAAGAGACAGCGTGGAAGATGATGAACGTGCTGGGCTCCCAAAATCAGAGATGCCAGACCAAAACATTGCCAAAGTTCGTGATGCGTTCCAGGGTGGCTAAAGATTAAGTGCTCGTGCAGTGGCGGCGTTGGTTATTTAGATAGAGAAGCTGTTCGACGTATTTTAACTGACGAATTACACATGTGGGAGATTTATGCGAATATTGTTCTAAAAATTCTGTCCGACAACCAAAAACAGTATCGTAAAGACGGACGTGTGGACATGTTCGTACGCATTGCAAACGAGGGACATTTGTTGGAATCTGTTGTAACATGTGATGAGACGTGGAATTTTACCTATAACGCAGAAAGTAAGTGTGAGTTGATGCAGTGGAAATCTCCAGGATCCCCAAAATCGAAAAAAGCACTCAAGACAAAATCTAAATTCAAGACAATGTCAAATGTCTTCTTCGACACTAATGGAATTGTAATGATAGAGTGGGTTCCCAGAGGTCAAACTATTAATCAACACTGCTACTTTGCAGTACTAAAAAGAAAAAAATTTGGTAAAAAAGGCCACAATTGTGGAGTGATGGATGCCTGTTGCACCAGGACAATACTACCAGGAACCGTTTTCATAGCCGTACCTGTCAAGTAGCTTCTAACCAACAAAAGCATTACTGTGATGGGCATCCTCCTTATTTCCCTTTTTTGACTCCATGCTACTTTTTTTTATTTCTTAAAATTAAATCTTGCTTTTAAAAACCCCATTGTACCTCAGTTGAAGAGGTTTATGCAAAAACGGAGAATCTTCTGCAAGGACCTTCAAAAACCTAACTCCAGAACTGTTACCAGCAATTGCAGCGTGAGTGAATGATGAAGGGGACTACTTTGAAGGTGATGACGTCATGGAGAACTTATTCTTTAAGTACCATGATTTATTGAACCAGTCTCGTTTTTTGCGCGCGTGTATGTGTGTGTCACACTTCGTATACTTAAATATTCATGTAACTGCTGCAATGTAGACATTTAGACACTTTGAATCTTCTCTCTGTCAACTGTACAACACGTAAATAAATTTTCCCAGGAAATTTTTATATTTTAAAAATGCTTTAAAATTATTTTTATAAGTTATAATCTTTCCCATTCTTTCACTTAGAAAATCTAACAAGGGGAATACAAAAAGATCAAGACAAAGCAAATGCAGCGCAGTCAAATTATGAAGATCTTTAAAAAATGTCGCAATAATTGGTTCTAATTATTATTGAAGTGTGTACATTACATAAATAATTAAGTTACTGAAATTGTTTTACTGATTGTATTTGCATGCATACACACAGTAAATAAACATCCCCTAAAGGAGGCACAATTAATTATGTACCCATCTATAGTTCGTAAATAAATTTTATTTAACTCAAAACAAAGGGAAAATATCTGCACGAATTACACGAACCGATAAGAAATAGCATATAAATGAAATTATAGAACTATAGGATAACTCTTTTTTCAGAAACTTATTAAATTAATCTCCTTAATTATTCTAATAATTAATAAGCGTCATAAGAATACTTAAGAGAATAATAATAATAATAATAATAATCCTTGTAAAAACTTCAAGACCCTTCTATATACAGAAAAATTTGTGCATGGCTCTAAAAATTTCCGTTCATATTAGTCTCATAATTATTTCGAATAAATCTATATGAATGGAATGTATTATTGATACTACTTCAAGTGGTGAGGGTGGGGTGTTATTTCTTTTTTGAGAGAATTATATTATTTCATACTATTTTATAAGCTAAGAAAAATATTTTCATAAAAAAGATGGTTCTGCGAAGCCACTACTGTTATTTTTAGATAATGCTGTGTTAAACATTAGAGTTTAAAAAGAAAGTCTAGAGCTGTTCTACTATCAACTTCTGAGAAGAGGAATAAGTTTTCTTTTATTTTCTCAGAAAGACAACAGAAAACGCTGCTGTGAATATATCAATTTCAGAAAGTGCTACAATTAGATGTGCATACATAAGGTAAACCAAAATTTTTGCCCAGATTGTGAGTAACTCTTTTTTTTCCTTTAAGACGAAAATTGATTAATTTAAATATAATAAGTAACATAGAAAGGCATTAATCTATACTTGCAAAAGTATATTAAAAATGGTGTTAATTTAGCATTTTGGGGAAAATATTTCAACATTCAGTAAAATACATTTAACACTAAAACGCATAAGACGAAATATAGGTTAACACGAAATAATGCAACAGTCCCAACAAACTACTATGTATTTTCATTTATCTTTTCCTTGCTTTATACGAAACGAAAATCGCTGAACACGAAGAGATTTCCCGTCTAAGAATGAACAAAATACGGAAAAAACCAGCTGGATTGGACTGTTCTAAGGTATCATTGGAAAAATTCATTGCAAAAAATTATAATAATACGTGTGCAGTTCCAATTATGGCAGAAAAAGACATGTCAAAGTTTGATCAAAGCTCAAAAAATGTCATTGATGCAGATTCCGACGACAAAAATGAAATGAATAATGCAGCTCCAGTTCCCACGTCATCCGAAAAGAGGAACACCATTAAAATAATGTTCAGTTATTTAGATAATAATATTCTGCTATCCATATTCTCCAATGATGAAATGAATATCAGAATGAACGACATTCAACAATTTGTTGACAATTTGATGCTAAAAAGACATTGCAAAGAAAAACAACTGATTATTTTCCAAAAACTAAATAAATGTCTGGTTTACTAAAAAATATAGAAATGTGTATCAAGTTTAATTTAGTTCCTGAAAATGTTTTTTCTTTATTAGTTTTTTTTAAATACAAATATATTAGAATCTATGTAAATAAAATGTACTCTAATAAACTTAATTTTGTTCAATACGTGTTTTTGTTTTGAAATATCCTTTATTACGAAATTCTTTTAACACGAAAAAATATTTCAGTCATTTCAGTTTCGTGTTAAACGATTTTCCCTGTATAACCAAATTTTAGTAAATTAACTATTCTTATTTTAAGAATGACTAGAGATTTTACAGCAAGAAATCGAGAATTAATTAAATCTTTTTTGCGATATATTCACAAAAGATCAAAAAATAATAATGATATCCTTTTCATATTCTAATCAACATCCAGTGTAATATTAGAATTTAGAAACTTTGAATGGATTTAATATATTTATTTACTATAATTAACTAAAAGTCAAATACGTTTAATGAAATTCTACATGAAGTGAAATAGAATTTTTCTTTTTTATGATTCCTTATTCTTTGTTCGAGGCCTATAGGGTTTTTACACGTTGTTTTAACTAAAAGTAGATTTAAAAATCAGGATACATATCTAAAGAAAACATCAGTATTATTATTCTTTGAATCAAGTCAAAGTTTTTGAAACTTTTCTTTAAACTTCATTTTAAAACTGAAAAACTTTCTCCAGCAATGATATATCAAGGCTCAATTTTAACATGAGTGGCACGAATTCCAAAACTTTTCTCATTTTTCACAGCAATTTTGTCACGCATTTCATATTTGGTAGATTTAACATTGTTATATATTTCAATAACCACAATATCATATTGCAGTTGTTTTCCTATCTTTAACCTCGACATTCTTAGGCGATGATATTATGCGAAAACAAAAGGAGGGGGGATATGTCAAAAGTGCGTGGTTTTTGTCTGAATAAGGAAAGTGTAAATAAATGCAAAAAAAAAAAAATAGTTCAGAATATTCGAGGCAATATATTTTCTGTCAGATAAGAAATCATATATTTTCAGTAAAGAATTTTTGTGTTTCAAAATATTGCCTTCACTAAAATGTTGGACTGTATTTTCTTAAAAATAAAATTCTCATGTAATGGCTCACCTAGCAATATATTTTGGAAAGTATTTTTTATATATGTAGTTTTTTAATTGCATAAATCTAATTTAAAATGCTTAACACACATACTTAATGGTGTACGAGAAATATCAGGAAATGTAATATTTTTTTATTCCTTATTTTTATTATAAAGATAAAAATTCCAAAGAAAGCTAACACAAGAAATACCCCTTACCATATTCAACACAAGATAAATACATGTCATCAAAACTAATAAAATTGTTATTGTCGTCACTCACATTATCACGCCATTTCATCTCAAAGATTTTCTAATAATATTTCCTAATTTAAAAAAATTGCATAATATTCTTCGACATCTAGAACAGTTCTTCATTAAGTATTTTCAATTAAAGAACAACAAACTGAAGTACAAACAAGTAATTTTAAAAAAAATTAAGTAAATTCATATTTTGAATGGATGAATAGAAAGTATTTTATTAACGATTGAAAATTTGAACAAGATATAAATAGGGGGAGAAAGTGTGAACTAACAGTAGGAATTGAAAAAGAGCATGATGTTTGTCTGCATTTTTGTAACAATGTACACCCCGTTTGGCTAGTTTGGCTGAAAAACTGGTTTTCGATGCAAACTTTCGTCATTGTTACAACAATGAAGACGAATCTAAGTTGACATCGAAAACCGGTAATCAATTAAATTAATTACCTGGTCGAAAAAAATTGTATTAACATCAAGTGTCTGCCACTACAAGTTTAAAAAAAATTATTTGAACTTTTGAGAGGATGAATAAAAAGTCTTTTATTGACGATTGAAAACTTTATCAAGATATATAAAAAAATAAATATAGGGAGAGTGTGAACTAATAGTAAGAATTGAAAAAAATGATTTTTGTATGAACTTTTGAAATGATACGATTCTCTCTTCAAATATACTTTTACTATTTCAATATGCTCTTATATTTTAACAAAAAATATACATAACTATGTATTAAATATAAAAAAAATTAGTTCAAGACTGAATAAGAATTAAGCCTGAATATGCAAGTAATAAAATTTTGAAAAATAATTAAGTGATATAAGGTTATTTTTTTCTTAGAATTTTTTAGCTTAACAAAATAAATTTCTGTAAACTTTGAACATTAAAGTTTGATTAATTAATTGCCTTAAGATGAACGAATTCGTTTTTTAGAATATGTATTCCGGTCATCGTTAAAACCAATGGACATTGAAATAAATGCACAAAGGAAGCAAGTTAGAACCTTGAAACTATGGTCCAGTTGCAAAAGATCCATGCTTGCTGCATGCTGCGCTGAAGCTGTTTAAGATATCCAACCACTACCACTACAACTTTTTTTTAAAAAAATGGAGGTATGGGAATTTTTTTGTGCTCTTTAGATTTGTTTAGTACATTTAAATAAGATTGTTAGACATTTAAAAAAATTTATTTTAGCGATCCGAATTTTTATGGTGTCCTTAAGCTTTCTCCAACCACGCGCCATGATCTCAAGTAAATAAACTGATTCGAACCCGACCTTTGTACGAGTTTCGAGATTTGTAGTTGGCAACGGCTGCAATGTAGATTTAACTAACTTGGCTCGTGTAAGTATTTAAGAAGACCGGGTTGGTTGAGAGATGATTTCCCCGGCTCTCATTCACTTAACCAATTCCTATCTTGTAAACAGATCATTTCAAGTTCGTGTCAATGACTCACTCTCTAATACTTTTAAAATTAACATTGGGGTCCCACAAGAGTCCCTACTGGGTCCCCTTCTTTTTAACATCTATATTAATGACATACCTACTCACCCTCAAACCAGTACTAACATTTATGAAGACGACACTCCCATTCTTGCCACATACAAAAATCACGATACTATTACACTGGCACTTAACAAACACCTATACCTTCTTGAAAATTTTTTCTATACATGGAAAATTAAAGTTAATGTCGATAAAACTGTAGCAGTATTCTTCACCAGGAGAAGAACACCATCTACACTACCTACCTTTTATTCCACACAACTTCAATGGTCTCAGAGCACTAAATACCAGGGACTCCTTCTTGATAATAAACTTACATGGAAACAACATATCATACACGCGCGAGAAAAATTCCGGAACGCTCTTAGAGCACTTTACCCCCTAATTGGCCGGAATTCTGAAATGCAACTTTATAACAAGATTCTTCTCTACACTGCCGTTCTTCGTCCCATCTTAACTTATGCCTGTCCTGTGGGGGATATGCACCCAATTCTACTATTAAAATTCTTGAAGATTCTCAAAATGCATTAATTCGTAATATCACCAAAGTAACTTGCTATACGAGAAATAAAGACATATATAAAGCAATAGATATTTTACCTTTTAAAAATTACATCCAGAAATTAGCAAAAATTTTTATGACAACCTTCCCAACATCAATAATATTAATATTCAAAATCTCAATAACTACTACCCAGAGCCTAATATTAAAAGACCCAGGAGAATTCTCCTGGATTCTTATAATCCCCCCTAGCAATCAGCCTAGTCACTCACCGGTGGTGAGTGACCATAGCTAAATTAATTCCTTTTTAACTTTTATTTCAATTTTATTTTCAATAGTTGTTTCTACCTGCATTTCCTACACAGGCTAGCTTTTTCTAGACCCCACCCACTTCTCTAGTTCCAAGTTTCATTGCAACCAATAGAGTACCTGCTCACAGAGACCCATCAGCCAATAGCAGACAAGCCATACAATTTTATCCAAAGATCATCCCTCACCAACTCAGACTTTCCTGAAGCAGATTCAATAGTCACGCCTACTTAACTACTACAGACAACCAATCAGGGAACCACTATTCAATAAAGGCTCCAAAACAACAGGCCACAATAAAAATATACCAGATATGGGATGAAGGAACGCTTCGCGTTCCGTTTCCCAGTGACGAACAGCGTTATTTGAGAGATGATCATCGGTTTCAGACGGAGTGTGAGAGGTGATTGGGCTCTTCGAGTGAAGACATATTAGATGTGTGCAATTGGTTTGTTGCTTAGCTTTTTTATAAGAAGTTTCGATCTATTAGAAGTTACAGAGTTGGATGAGGGGTTCGAATCAGTTAACCAAAGTCTGGTTATGTTATTTTTCTGAGGATTATATATATTTTTTACTTATTTTTTTAATTGCTCCAGTGACGAGCAGATTGACTTTACTTATTTAAAGAATAAAGTATATGTTTAGTGAAACTGCTTTCTTACTATGCCTCCCGACATAAAATTTCACTGCTAAACTTTGCCTGAGTTAGTTTAACATGAAGAATTGTATCAAAAATATGTGAAAATTAAGAAGATGGAAAGAAATTATTACTAAAATGGAAAAAAATTGATAAAAATTTACAATATACATATATATATATATATATATATACATTCTGTACCAAAAGTGTATGAACAAGTTTTCAATTTTTCAATTCTGATCAGCTGATGTGTTATTCATTTTTAAATGACCTTCAGAATAAGAGATATTTTATTTTTTTACAAAAACTAGGGCACTTTATCTTAGTTATTATATAAAATTGCTTAAAATAAAATAATTATATTAACATAAGGGACTGTAAATTTTGTAATAAAACAGTGATTGATAAATCTGAAGGTTAAACCACTTCTACTATTATACGGAACATACACAAAAAAATTCAGTTAATTATTTTCAAATCTTTTTGAGCAATCGCTGGCCTCGTTTGAGCATTTAAAAAATAACACATTTCGAGAAAAACGTGTTTAAAAGTATGACATCTTGCTTAAAAATTAATAGCGTATTCTTTTACTAAAACATTTGTAGTTTTTGTTCTAGGAACGGTAAAGAATAAACTTGGTATTTTTATAAAACTAATAAGATGGCCTATAAAATAAAATCATAATTTTTTTTTAATTTTTGGTAAAATTCGTAATTTTAGTGTAGCCAGATACCTTAAATCATTTTAACGTGTCTTATAAAATACTTTAATTAATTCGACATGTGTAATATAGAAATTTTATAGTGTTTACTTGATTTTATTTAAATATAAACTAATACTTAATAACTTTCTTAAATAAATCTTTCTAAAAGATCAAATATTTCCAAACTTTTGAATGCTCAGAGTCGCACAAAATACAGTTTAGGTGATCTACCACTCTAATTCTGTAGAGATGGTGTAGTAATAAATCGTGTCCAGTTAGACCTTTCAACAGGGCCACCGCTGTCTATCTTGGTAGACTGAGGACAGGTCTCTCCTGCTCCAAGAGTCCTCTATCTCTAATCCGTAGTCCGTTGAACAATATTTTGTTTAAGTATTTCTATAAAAGTGTGATTAATAGATAATTTAATTGTTTGAATTGAAAGATATCATTTGATGCGATGTTATGTCAAAGTTCGCCTCTTAGCCAGTGCGTCAGCTTTTTTAGTTGTCCAAAATTCTACAATGGGCAGGAATCCATCGGAAAGAAATTTTATGAGAAAATGCCTTGAACAAAGGTCTATAATCGAAGATTCCTTCAGAACTATTTTGATTATTGCGAAGATTTTGAAGTGCACTTCTTGAAACTGCCTTACAAAAGATGGACTCACTTTTTGAATTTTACAATATAACTGCTTTTAAAATGATGAATTACGAATCGACAGTTGTTCAATAGCCACTGAAGTAGCTTCGATTTTGTGATAAAAGTGCCCATTGGTATGTAGAAGCCTTTGTGTGACATGTGTTCTATTTACGTGATTTGGTACAGACTGTTCAATAATTGGAACCTGTTTGCATCAAGACAACATCAAGCGTCAGCTCATTTCAATGCTGGAATGTTAAGCGGCATATATCGCGACGGTGGATTATCCGACGTTATCTGGATTTTGGTTAGATACATCACTCTGTAATTTTAAAATATCTTGTTAATATATATTTTTTATTTGTATTAAATTTCATTTCGATTTTACTTCTTGTTGTTCTAATTTCAGTGTTAGTGAGTGTATATTCCATTTTTAAAGTATTGGTTTTATTTTTAAATACAGCATTCCTTAGAAGTTCGCAATGAAAAGGAATAAATAAAAAGGAGTTTTTATAAACATTTACTCACTATTTAAAAATTCCAAATTATGCATTTTTTATAATTATTTTGATAACTTAAACTTAATGCTTTGTCAGTTTCTTAGTGTAAACTTTATCAAAGTAGAAAAAATAATATTCTTTAAAAGAATTATTATTTTTCTTAAAATTATATATACTACCCTTTCACATGTTAAAAACCGTATATAAATTTAAAATATGTTTTAAAATTTTTAATAATTATTATTTTGCCTATATGTAGTAAATTTTTGCCTTGTATAATATTAATATTTTGCCTCTATATATAGGTAAGGACTCTTTACAGAGCCTGAACTATAGGACTTTTGAGATACATTATAAGAGTGTATATTTACTCATATTTTAATTTATAAGAGTAGAGAAATTCTAACAAAAAACAGCGGTTATTTAAATTAATCGCAACTCTGAAAATATATAATGTAAATTTTTCAAAACTTTTACTATAGAGAAATCTTTGCTGCATAAAATGCAAAATATTTCGATTATGGAAGCATTTTCCATAAAAAGGAGAATATTTTGAAAATAAGCCATTCTTTTTCATTTTTTGCCACAAAATTGCCATGAAATAATTTTTATTGTAATAATATCATTAAAAATATTTTATATGTGTGTTCTAATTAAACTGACACTAAAAATGAAAAAAAATTGTTTATTTGTATGCTTTTTTACAATCAAACTATTTCTAATACTTTTTTAAAATCACAAATTTTTAAACGTAATCGGACATTTAAAAGATGTTAAACAAGTCACTTTAATTCAAAAGATGTTTATTAAAAAATTGCATTTTTAACACAGTAAAAAGAACTTATGAAAATTCTTCTGCTCATGAATATATAATTTCTCTTTTCTAACACATAAATTTTGAATATAT